>JAMQGT020008012.1:0-46327 GCA_024447675.2 Pterophyllum scalare
GTATTGCTTCTGGTGCTGCTTTCTTCTCTCTCTCTCTCTCTCTCTCTCTCTCTCTCTCTCTCTCTCTCTCAAAAAGGAGAGAGATCCCTCCTGTTCAGAAAAATCTCATCTGCCTCCAAGAACTTCCTTTTCCTACATTTTGATGGTGGTTTCATAAGCTTGCTGTGATTCCAGGATTAAATGTTTGTGTTCTGAGGAGACTCTCGAGTCTGGATGTGACTATAAGGGAGCTTTTGTGTTTTAACTGTGTGTATTTAACTTCTCAAAATGCCGGCAATGTGTGCTCTTGCGTCACTGAGCGCAACCTAGAAGTTTAATATCTGCAGACCTAAGCTGTACTTAGGATTGCAGTCTTAGTTAACTGTACAGTAACATTGTGGCCTACATCCCTACAGTCACTGTGTGCACAAGCTTGCCATCCCATGCAGTGTTTGCTTGTGGATTATAAAGTTGTTAAGGTAAACCATACATGGCTTACACTGCGTTACGGTGAAGCAGGGAATGTGCTCGTAGTAAACCAGCAGTCGCAGACAGGTTTTCCATTTCTGCCTGTGTATTCAAACAGTATTACAGTCCTGTGTTAAAAGCCAGCTAGGTGCATGAAGCTATAGTGGGCTGGTGTCCACCTTTCCTGTCTCTGTACCATTCATCATCTACCATCGCACACGTCACGTTTTTGCTCCCCAGCTGGAGTGCTTTCAAGTTATATAATGTGAAATGACAAGCTGTAACCAGAGGTGGACTGATATGTGGTTTGTAGAGCTGAGGTAGAGAAAACTTACCTCCTAGGGGAAAAAAACTGCTGTAATGTGTCATGTTCTCTTGAAATAGGAGGACAGCGAGGGTCTTCAAAGGAGGGTGGGATGTCGAATGATTTTAGTTGGTAACTGTGAAAGACTTTTTATTTGTTTCAGGCTGCACGCCTGACACGTCTCAATCTCTTGCCTTGCCCTCTTCCTCTGCACCTTTAATCTCCTCCGCATTCGTCTTTTGTTATGTAACTGCCAAGATTGGATGCGCTCAAGGTCAGGCGGGTGATACAGGTAATGGAACCAGTGGGAGGTCAAAGGCAAGAGAGGGAAGGAGCAAAGTGAAGAGGCATCATTTTGTGCTGCTCCAACAAGTCTTGACAGAGGTGTCTTATATCAAGAGCTATCTCTGTGTTTGTGTCCATGTGTCTAATACCTGCATCTGTTTGCCAGTTTGTTTTTTTTTAACAATAAAAGTACCTTTTGCTCTGAAAATATAATGTGGTTTTTTATATATATATATATATATATATATATATATATATATATATATATATATATATATATGAGTCAGAGTTAAAACATTTGAATCACACAGCTGTGTTTGTATCACTTTGACTCCAAGACTGGGACTGCTGTCTTACAAGCTGTACTGACAAACCATCCTTAAAGCAAGCTCAAGGCAGTCATTAGAATTTTTATCAGCTTTATCGACGTGACAAATACTATTAATGTTGCAGTTGCATGACGACAGCTCTTGAGAATAGGACATTCACTTGCCATTGAGCAGAGTACAAAGACAATAGACCTCTTTTTCCTCTGGGATGATGTATGCTAGTGTCTCCCAGGTGAACACATTGATCACTGTATTCACTATCTTTAACTGTATTCCCAGGGTCTTTAAAAACTCTTTAAAATATCCTGTTTACACACTTACACACACTTAAAAGGCATTAGAAAATATAACATTTAAATTAAATTCCAAGGTGTTTTAAATGTTTCTAAGTTGTATCACTGCAAGGATTTGCAGCACACAATGCTGCTATTTTTGCTCTGCATATTTAGACTATGCAATGCTGGTGGATTGCTAAGGCTGTGCTTTATAGTTCACCTAACCCTTCCCTGCTATTTTTATATGTAAAAATGGTGCCCAAAACAGTAGGCTGATAAGTTGCATTAGACCTCAGTCACACAGGCCTAGAGAGCAGTTGGCAACCACCTGGTAAACTCCAGTCAGTATAAAAGATGGATGGAACTACTGTGATGTCACCCTTTGGTTTGTGAAGTCCTGCTTTGAAGCTTTATGACCAGGAAGCAGCATTGCACCCTCTCTGCAACCACATATCTCTGCATCCTTGCTCGTCCTGCCCTCCCCACCACCATGCCCATAGAGACTGTATCTGGTCTCAGACTACAAACAAACAAACAAACCAAAGATCAGCCAAAAATGATTTAAGTATAAAAATTCACAAAGAAAGAACAATGTGACATTCTCAACTGCACCAAAGTATTAAATGCCTACTATCCATCCATCTATCCATCCATCTGGGCCTGGGTCACGGGGGCAGCAGCATAAGCAGAGAAAACCAGACCTTCCTCTCCCCAGCCACCTCCTCAGGTGGCTAGTCCAGTGATATAATCTCTCCAGCGTGTCCTAGGTCTGCCCTGGGGCCTCCTCCTGGTAGGACATGCCCAGAACACCTCACCCAGGAGGCACTCGGGAGGTATCCTAGTCAGATGGCCAAATCACCTTAACTGACTCCTTTCAATGTGGAGGAGCACTGGCTCTACTCTGAGCTCCTTTCGAATGACTGCACTCTGAAGGGAGAGACCAGCCAAGAAAGCTTATTTCTCCTGCTTGTATCTGCAAGTAACTTTCAGTAATTATCCACAGATCGTGACTATTGGTGAGGGTACGGATGTAGATTGACCGGTAAATTGACAGCTTCAATTTTACGTTCAGCTCTCTTCACCATAACAGACAAGGACAGCGTCTGCATCACTGCATCACTGACCCCAATCCATCTGTCAATCTCCTGCTCCCCTCTTCCCTCACTCATAAGCAAGACCCCAAGATACTTAAACTTTACTTGAGGCAGCAACTCGTCCCTGGTCACTCCACCCTTTTCGGGCTGAAAACCATGGCCTCAGACTTGGACGTGCTAATTCTCATAACACCCCGCTTCACACTCGGCTACAAACTGCTCCAGTGGAAGCTGGAGGCCACCACCTGATGAAGCCAATAGGACAAGATCATCCACAAAAAGCAGAGGTAAGATTCCGAGGCCATCATGGTGGAAGCCTTCTGTCACTTGACTACGCCTAGAAATTATTAGAGAATCAGTGACAAAGGGCAGCCCTGGCAGAGTCAGACACCCACCAGAAACGAGTCCAACTTATTGCCGGCAATGTGGACTAAGGTCTCGCTGCAATTGTACAGGGACTAAATGGGCCAGGCAACACATACTCCCAGTCCAAGTCCACAAAACACATGTAGACTGGTTGGGCAAACTCCTACACACTGTTGAATATCCTTAAGAGAATAAATAGCTGGTCCAGTGTTCCATGACCAGGTTGTTCCTCCTGAATCTGAGGTTTGGCTAACGGAAAAATTGTGCTTTCCAGCATCCTGGCATAGACCTTCTCAGGGAGGCTGAGGAGTGTGATCCCCCTATAGTTACAGCACAAACTCCGGTCCCCTTTCTGTCTCTCTGTCTCACTGACCTCACCCACAATGATGGGCGAGTCACCCTTCATCCCCAGACACTGCTTCCTCTACACAAGACGTGTCGTGTAGGATTAAGGAAGTATTCAAAGTATTCCTTCCATCACCCAACTGTATCCTCAGTTGAAGTCAGCAGCATCCCACTACCACTGTATTCAGTGTAAGCAGAACACTGTTTTTCCCTCCTGAATTGTCTGATGGTTTGCCAGAATTGCTTCGAGGCAGTCTGAAAGTCTTTGTCAATGGCCTCCCTGAACTCCTCCCACACCACAGTTAAATGTGGATTATTAAACATTAGATCTATCTCTTCTAAGTCCCTGTCAGGTAATTATTTAAAAATTATTTATTAATATATTGATTTATTCTGCCTTACAGAGACGTGGTTACAGCAGCAGTCACACTTTCAGTATTCTCGAAGCACAGGCTGAGGAGGAGGAGTGGCAGCAATTTTCCACAATTTTAAGTCTGAATAGCATTACCTTGGCCTCCATTAACACTGTGAGGAATCTTGGATGACCAGGATATGCCCATCAATTCATGTATTAAACAAATATGTAGGATTGCTTTCTTGCATTTGTTCAGTATCTCTAAAATTAGAAATGTCCTGTCTCAGAGTGATGCTTACAAACTAGTTCATGCATTTATTACTTTTAGGCTGGACTATTGTAATTCATTACTAAACAGCTTTCGACTGCCCTGTGCACTAACCTTGGGAAACACTTTCGTGATCACTTTATGGTTCTCAGTTACTAGTTTCAGGTCATGTTAAATAAAGTATGAAGTTCATTTTGTAAATTATGGCCAGAAAGGTGTATTATCCAGAGCAACAACTTGTTAACCACAAGTCCACTTCACGAAAGCAATGGGTGGCAAGATTCATCTTTTCTAATGCCTATAGTTAGGTCTTTAATTTAATTCCAAATGGTAATTATGCGCTTTTCCAGTCACCTGCATATATACGTTTTCGGAAACATCTTGACCTGACGAATGTCCCAATGAGGTCCAGGGTCACTTGCAAGCGCGTCTCATGCGACCGCGCCCATTTTTGCGCCTACGCCCCTTGTGATTACAATAGGCTCCTCGCCAACCCTTCGGTTGGCTTGGGCCTAATAATTTGAGCCCAAGAGCATAGAAGAATGTTTTAACAGTAGAAGGATATCCTCTTAGTATTGAAGTAACATTGTAAAAGTTTTGCTAATGACCAAGTATAGCTGGGCTGGGCCATTTCAGTTGATTCTTGGAGGCTGATGTGGAGACAAGTTAGCCATTTGAGAAACTGCATTGTCAAAAGATCAACTGGTGTGTTTGTATATAATGGCACAGGCTGAGCTTAGAAGAGCTCTGTACTGGTTGCAGCAGTTAGTTACATTGCTGTGGAGCTGCAGGTGTGCATCCTGTCACCAAATATAGCTTCTGACTTGTTTAGTAGGTGAATTTTTTATGAAGTGTCAGCAAAGTGCTAAATAGTGTACATGACAATGGATTTTGTTTAGCAGTGTGTTGCATTGTGCTTCACACACCGAGCCTTGTGTTTTGTTAGGAAGCAGCACATAATACTGGGTTTGCATTCGGAGTAACATTGGGAGTAATTTATAACTTGTGTCAGTACAGCCGTAGGAGAGTGGCTAGTAAAAATTAAGAGTGATGTAAAATTACAGACCGTAGTGTTGCTCGTGCATAGACTGGCAATTTTAATTAACTGTGGAAACTGTAGACTCCTAATAGAACTTAACAAACTCTAATGTTGAAAGAGCTAATATAAAGACTTGATTTATTGAATGGCGGAATAAAAAACACCAGTGATAGGTTGTTTTTGTGTGTGTGTGTGTGTGTATGTGTGTGTACCAAACTATTTTAGAGATTGTAGATACAGGGATTTGGAAATGTGACTCTAGAAAAACAATTTATATAGTGACACAGATAAAATAAACCTCAATAATAGTATATTTTACATAAGTCATTTCAACTTGTCTGAGTTAATTACCAATGGAGGAGAAAAAAACCTGCTATAAATAGCTCCCAGGCCTCCAAAATGACAGAATTTCCTTTTAATAAGAAAAGTTCCAATTTTGATATATATGGCAATATTGAAAATTAATGCAAAATCCATATAAAATAATATAAAACAATCTAATGTGATGGAGGTCAAATCCAGTGAGTGGTATTCCTTTCCTTTAAGTTATTCATTACAATTTACTTGCCTTTGTTAACTTAAACAACAGACTTTCAGACAGTACTACAATTATATAATTTCAGCATGCTGCATTTGCATTTAAATAAAGGATAGTATTAAATAATGTTGCAGCCCTGCAGTGTGCTTGCCAGCTCACTGTTAATGTTTTTGAACACATCTCACAGATATTAAAAGCATAAAATAAACCGCACAGTTCAGTATTTTGTTTTCTAAATATCAAGTCACATCAAATATCCTGTGCCCTAGACAGACCACTGGCTACTGGAAGAACGTCTTGTTGAAGAACCTCATATCCTTTGTGGTGAAATTGTTGATGTGTTTTGTGTTTCCATGGTGACCCCGCCGCACAGCGCATAAGACAATAATGAAAGCTCTTAAAGGCCCCAGGGGCACCAGAATAGCTCACGTCCTCAACGTTTCAGCTACTGTGGCACTTGGAGGAGTTACACAACCTGACGTTCACCCTGAAAATGTTTCTTTCCCCCATCATCTTGGGGTTTTTGAGACCGGCAAAGATTGGGCTTGCTAGCAAAGGGATGACACACGGAATGACAAAACTCCTGTGTCTGTCTGTCAGGCTTGGTCTTTATCCGACTGACATTTGCTGGCTCAGGCTCATCCAGGCTCTGGAGAAGCCAGGGATAAGAGTCAGACACAGATGGCTTTTTCCTTTGCAATTCTGTCTCACACAAGATTCAGAAGGGAGGGGGGGGGGTGGTATGTTTCCAAACCTTTATCCTGTTTTTACAGACTTTCAGAAATATAAGTATTTACACGCTGCAATAATTTTTGTAATATGTTGCCTTGCAGTTCTTTGTGTTTCCTGTCTGTGCTGACCCAACCTATTGGTGATTAAGTCTCGACAGGACTGTAACTTCAGCACAGGCATTTCTTGTCCTCTGAGTAAGTCAAAAGAACAATACAAGAATGCCTTGTGCCATTTAAAACTGATGAGCCAAAGCCAGCATGAGGGAGGAGAGGGGAGGTGTAGGTGTTAAATTGATTGGCGAGAGAAAAAAGCATCTGCTTTGCAATAGCTTAACAGTTGCCTCAGAAGCACGCCTGCTATTGTTTCCAAACAAGAATACCCACTTCTGTGTGCCGAGGAGTGTCGCCTTCAGAAGAAATGTGTGAGAGGGATAGAAATTGTTGCATAAGAAACATTTAGAGACATCTTTTTTTTGTTTTTTTTTGCAGCTTTCCAGGACCTTGATCTATTTTCTCTCATTTACTTTTCTATTCTGCAGACTGCTCCGTGTTAATATGTGGGCAGAAAACAAAATCTACAGGATATGGGCTTCATGGGTGTCAGCAGCTGATTCAGTGACAGTGAGGCAAGAGGGTCCCAGGTGTAGTCGTGACTCAGGTAGCGCACCAAAATGGGGGTGGGTGGGTGTGATTGAAGAGGGCAAAGGAAATGTGGTGGGGGAGGTGGCAACATGGACGCTTGTGTCCTGTGTGACAAGCTGCCTGTTGTTTGCAGGCTACCTAACTGCTGGAAAAGCAAGGAGACCGGACACCTGACCCCTTTGACCTTTACCAAAACAGGACGGGGACTCGGATTTTGGTTTCTGAACAGCAGTAGCACAAGTGCACACATCTCTAGTTTCTGCATTTATTTCAGCTGTAAGCAAAGTAAATATTTATTTTTATTGCACTTTTTCAAAACCTGGGTTACAAAGTGCTTCAAAAGCTGCAAATGGAAACATTCAAAGGCAAAAGCATATTAATGCATAATTCAATCAAAGGAAAGCAAAAATTATGTAAAATAAAACCAGATCAGGGCACAGAACATAAAATACTTTGAGAAAAGTTTTAAAATGTTGAACAGATTTTCCTGACCTGGGGGAATGTTACAAAAAAGTTCCTAACTCACAAAAAGTCCTGTGAAAATATAAGATAGGAAAAGTGACATAAAAGCATCTTAACATCCCAAAAACATAGACTTTTCTAGCTTTAGGATAATTGTTAAGCTGACCTAAATTTCACTTTTCCAATTGATAGTGTTGGCAGAATTGTTTGCAGTAGTCTGTATCAAGTGGAAATTATTCACCGAGAGGCCCAAATAACATGCTTTGGGCGCTTTACCCCCAAAGACTTAAAGATTTTCAAGCCAATGTGTCACAAATGTCACTCGATTTAACCAGGGTGACCACAGCAAACAGTGATTACTATAGGCTTTATTGTATTGACTATTTCAGTTTACCTAACCTGAGTTAAGATGTAATGATGTAAGTTAAGATGGGATTCCTGAGGATTTTTAGGATTGATGTCTGTAACACCGAAAGCTATCTTATACAGTTTCCATTTTATATTAAGACTTTTTTTTTGTCTTTTCAGACTTTTCTGAAGTTTCTGTCAGGTCAGGCCTGTGAGGAAGAGGGACTATGACCCTTAAAGGAAGAGTATTCTACAGCCAGCCAGCTAGCTAGAACAGCAAAATCTGATTCAAACAAGACTTGACTCGACAATATGGCCCTTTAAGTTACTTTTTTGACATTTCGCTTTCCCCTCCAATTAAGAGGAGTTAGCAAAATGTCGAAAAAGTAGCTTAAAGGGCCAAATTGTCTTACAGTTTTGACATCAAATTGTGGGCCGGAAGCAGGGGGCGGGGCCAGAAGCGGGGGGCGGGGCCAGAAGCATAAATGTTTTATAACGTTGTGGAGTAATTTTGTACAGCTTGTTTATTTAAGAAAAAATCCAGAACATTAGTGAATGAAAGGATATTTTATTACATTTTTGTATTATACTTTCTGAACAATGTACCTGAAAAAAAAAAGTTTGAATTTGTTCTTGAGTGATCATTTTGTACACTTTAGTTAAGAAAAAAAATCCAGACATCACAAATTATGGGGAAAATTGTTTTGTTACTGTTCTAATGTTTCAGAACAAAAACTTTTATTTTGATAAAGTATTTTCTATGATCCAAAGAAAAAAAAATCACAAAACACTTAAACTTCATGAAAATTATTCATAATTATTAAACAGTATCGGTATCAGTATTGGCGATACTGGCCCTGTATTTACTTGGTATCAGATCGATGCCAAATCTTGCAGTATCGCACACCACTACTCACCGCTGCAATCAGAACATTTCAATACGTTTTACTTTGAATGCGAATGATTTTCATTTCTGGTTTGCATTGCAGCTTTTCCAAGTTTCAGTACCACTCCATTAGTAGTTGGAAAGTATTTTCAGATGAGACAGCAGTGGTTTTTCTGGTGCAGTACCATATACTTCTTTGCAACTTGTGACTGCCAGCAACCACTTGCCAGCTGGTTGGGGAATACACATTTTTTCCTAGTAACGTAGGGTTGCTAACCAGTCTCTGGGCCTGTGTGACTCAGAGCTAAGTAATACGATTGGTAGACATTGGAAAGTATCGGTATTAGGAGAGCATTGAATTCAGTTTGTTGATTCAAAAAATTCTAACATGTGGGTAAATAAATGGATACAGTCTTGTTGTTTACCAAGCTCAGTATATCTTGATGCATGGTTGAAATGTTTACTGCATACAAATGCTCTCTTAGTTTCTTTTTATGATGAAAAATGAAGCTAAATTGCAGTCTGCTCCTGTAATATTCCACGCTCATCTCTTTGCTAGAACTCTGCCATTCTTTCAAGTTTAACTAGCTAATTAATGAAGCTGTCAATCACACAAGGCATGCGAGAGCAAGTGAAGACCAGAATTTCATAACTGGATTTTTTTCCCCTTTCTTTTCTCCAGAGAATTAAGTGTTAATAGTGATAATTTCAACCCTTTCTCCCAGAAATACTAATAATACCAATTTGTTTTCCCAGTGACACTGCTGAGGGAAAAGCTTGAATTGTGTTTCCTGGCAACATTTTCTCCCGCAGTAGGAAGTGCTGCATTTCCAGTGTGTGTGTTGATTAGTGGAAGGTAGCTGCCAGAGGGCAGAATTTGAGACCAAAGGTTGAAGTTTATCCACAAAATGCACATTGTTTAAGGGAAAGGCAGTGGCTTTGATTCAGTTGGAATCACTAAACGTGTCTTCCTGTGGATTTTTTTTTCTTGTATTAAATTATAGTCTTTCCTGTATTGAACAAGTGCTGTTTTAAAGACTTATTCTTTAGTTGCTGCTTTACTGACATGTCCTGTGTGGACATTTTGTGTCTCCATTTGCACCTACAGTAATTAACAGCAATATTTCTTCATTATATTTGAAAGGGATCCCATAACATGTCCTTCCACCCGGACTTGCTGCGACAGATTTTTCATAATCTTAATTATATTTAACCGAGTATACTATTGTGCATTTGATTAACAAATGTTTCAAAAGATGCCTCCTGGATTTTTCTTATGTTCATAATTAGCATAAGGTATGGTTTTCATTAAATTAAATGTACTTGGCTCAGGTAAAACAATAAAATAAAAAATAAAAGATAGTCTGTGTCCATGGCAGCACTTTATTCCAGTGTAAAACCCATATTGTCTTTCATCGTCGCACACATTGTTACACACTGTTTCTATACATGTATTGCGGCTATATTGCAGGGAAATGTCCGGCGCAGGTCTATTGGACAATAAACAGTCTTGTGTTTTCAATTCAGTTTTATTTATATTGTGGGATTAAATACAAAATATGGGAAAGAGAAGACACAATTTAATGATATGCAGCAGTGGTGTATACCCTGAGCTCTCCTGACTAAGGGAGAGCTCAGAGTCACTTGATCCAGCCCTAATTATAAGCTTTACTGAGAAGGAAATTTTAAGACTAATCATAAAAATAGAGAGGGTGTCTGTCTCCTGAATCCAAACTGGGAACTAGTTCTGCAGGAAAGGGGCTTGATAGCTGAAGCTCTGCCGCCAATTCTACTTTTACAAACTCGAAGAACCACAAGTGAGCCAGCAGTCTGAGAGCGAAGTGCTGTATTGGGCTGATGTTGTACTATGAGGTCTTTATAAGATATGATGAGGCCTGATTATTTAATACTTTCTATGTGAGGGGCTAGTTAAAGACATTAATTAGTCTTTAGCTACCCCCTTAGTAAAAAGTCTTTGTAATGCCTAATAATGCACATTTGAGAATACTGCAGGTAATTGTGTTTGATTCCTAAGTGTGTGAAAGAACAAATTTGAACCATTTCCTGACCTCATTCTCCCAACACTGTCCGGAGTTCAAATGTGAAAACGTAGAAAGTGAAACGTTCTGTGATCCCATCTCATGAGACATCTCCCATACCTTTAATTTTTCGTTTGCAGCACCAACATCACAACTTATTTGCAAATCAGTGGTGCCAATTGGTTGCATATGTAAGCATTTGTGAAAGAAAGGGTACTCGGGGTACTTCTTCCAACCTGTTTTTACGTGCTTTATAACAAGGACTTAACATCGGCCCTGATGTGACTCTTGTTCTGGTGCTTGTATAATCTCAGTCTCCTATGTTTTGTTACAGAGTCCATTTCTGCATGTACCAGATGTGGCTGTTTGCTTGTGCACTTAAGTCAGGATCAGTATTGCTGTCACTCTGACCTCCCCTCCCCCTTCTCGTTTCTCACGCACTCCCCTCACTCTCTCTACAGAGTGACATTTATTAATTAAATATGGTGTACTGCCGCAGGATGTGCTTCCCTTTCCACTATCTCCAGACACTAATAATTACATTGGCATTTAGCTCTGTGATAAGCCGACCCTATGGCCTTTATGAAATGTTCCCCGGGTCCAGATACTGAGGAGAATATAGACTGATGTGATGCTATATATTGATCCATCTGCCTGTCTTTTTTTATCTTAAGAAAAAGAAGAACTGTTCATTAAAATGATTAAAGAATCATGATTAAAGCCTGATATCAAGCTTTGCTGGAAATATGCCTGGTGTAATTCAGTATATAGGTGGGCTGATGATGACAAGTTAATGCAGAGAAAAAAAAATGCAATATTTCTTATGTATAGAAAATACTTTTCTAAAGCCTTAAAGTTTGAAGGTTATTTTTTACTGTACAGTATAGATGTTGGTTCTTCAATTAAAAATAATTTTATAATGAATGGATTATTTTTTCGTCAATGTGAAGTGTTGCAAAAAAAAAAAAACTATTGCAAGGTCACAGAGACCATGCAACACATATCTTGTGTTGCATGGTCCCACAGAGGAGGGGAAACAATTGTGTGTGCGTGCGTGCGTGTGTGGGTTTCTCAAAGTTATGTCAGAGCTTTTGACAGTGTATAACTTGTGCTACTGTGGAATTTGGTTAATTCAGATGTCTAATGATGATTTTTGCAAGTGCCTTAGCCTATAACAGTAGTTTGCAAAACTAGCAAAATTAACTTTCTAACATATTGTTTGTATGCAGTGTTGTGGTTATTCCATCTCCGGTGAGCATAGTTTGTAGATTGTGATCCACTGGGCTCTGTCCCCAAAGGGAAAACACCCAAAGATACTATCTGGACCCTTTATTAGGTACACCTTGCTACTACCGATGGGTACAACTTTTTTGGCTTCAGAACTACCTTAATTCTTTGTGGCATAGATTCAACAAGTCAACATTTTGGTCCACATTGACATGATAGGATCACACATTTTGTCAGCTGCATGATACAAATCTCCTGTTCCATCACATCCCGAAGGTGCTCTATTAGATTGAGATCTGGTCACTGTGGAGGCCATTTGAGTCCAGTGAGTATCAGTTTTGAGATGTCATGGTGTGTTATCCTACTGGAAGCATCCATCAGAAGATGAGCACACTATGGCTTACTCACCTAGGCTGTGGCATTTGAACAATTCTCAGTTGGTACTAAGGGCCCCAAAATGTGGCAAATATTGCAAAAAAAAATTTAAAAAATTACAGCACCACACCATTATACCACCAAATCCATCCTGAACATTGATACAAGGCAGGATGGGTCCATGCTTTCATGAGGTTTACACCAGATTCTGACCCTACCATCTGAATGTTGCAGCAGAAATTGAGACTCATCAGACCAGGCAATTTTTACAGTCCTCTATTGCCCAATTTTGGCAACCTTGTGTGAATTGTAGTCTCAGTCTCCTGTTCCTAGCCGATAGGAGTGGCATCCAGTGTGGTCTTCTGCTGCTGTAGGCCATCTGGTTCATCATGTTCGAGTATCTGTCTGAGTATGTGATATAAAGTTGTCAATAAAGTGATATTTATTTATTTTTACCAAATTACAGTGAGATATTGGACACTCTTAGATTGACTAAATGACAAAGCAATAATTACTTACTTAGCATAATTTCCCCCCAAATAATCAGCACTGTTACTTGAAAATGAAATAAATCTTAAGTAATTTCTCAGTGTAAAGGGAAAAACTTTGCTTTACAATGTTTTTCTTTGTTTGCATGTTCCAAGCTGAACCTATGGAAGTCTTATATATTTTTAAATTTAAGATCAACAGTTTGAAGCAAAGAAATCAACATAAAACTCTACAACATCAGTATGTCTCTCAAATATTATGCCTCACAGAAGTTAGTCAAAAGCTTTAGAGTATTAAGTTTGATTATCCTTTACCTAATTACTTTGCCTCAGGTGGTCTAATCAGCCCGGCACACTGCAGGATTATTATATGGCTTATCAGCTTCAGCTGTATCAATTGATGCTTAAGTAAAAATTACTGTAAACAAGCATTTAGTTTTTATAAAGCTCCCCTGAACTAGTTACATTTTAATAAGTTGTCAACAGATAGCCTACCATCTCTTCCCCACAGTTGACTGCTATCACTCTCCTGTGATTGCCTTTCCATTTTCTTGGATTAAGAGAGAAAATCATGCAGTGATTTTTAAAAATGTATTTTTTTCAGCCTGATATTGGCAAATTATTCATATTTGTGGCTCATTTTTACCTTATCTTCTACACAACTGTGTTATTTCTCAAAAGGCGAGGCAATAACTTTTTCACAGTCTAGAATTTCCTTTTCCCCCCTCTGCTAGGGTAGAATAATAGCGTAATTTCACAGAGCAGTGCGATGCAATCACTCAAGGTTTGCCTGAATAATCTCTGATCACCAAATTAAAGTCAAGAATCCAGACTTACTTGTTCCAGTATGGTCAGAGCTGATTATTTCCAGGGAAGGTTTCAGTGAAACCTGTCTGGGCTTCAGATTGAGCGACAAGACAGAGGGGGATGTGTGCACTCCTACACCGCAGTAGCAGCTGAGATGTCCAGTGTTCTTGATGCCTTTTGCAATTTACTGCTCACTGCTTCGGTCCATGTTTCTGTTCTCATCTGTCAAATCGGATCACTAGCAATTCATGAAACATGGTCATAGTAACCAAAACAAGCAAGAAGAAAGTGCAAAGAGTCCAACAACTGACATGCATATAAGAGTTTATAATGTTTCTCTTATTGGAGAGCTTTTCCACCCAGCTTGATGACTCTCAATTTCTGAATGGCTTGTATACAGTGGGGGAAATAATCATTTGATCCCCTGCTGAATTTGTAAGTTTGCTCACTTCCAAAGAAATGAAGTCTCTAATTTTTATAGTATTTTCATTTTAATGGAGAGAGAGAGAGAACCTCCACCAAAAATCGAGGGAAAAAAAAAGGACATTAAACAAGCTATAGATTGATTTGCTTGTCATTGAGTGAAATAGGTACCAACCCAGCCACAATTCTGGCTCCCACAGATTGGCTGTGTGACCACAGATTTCAGTCAATCAATCAATCAATTACATATACTTTGGATCTCAACTCGTTACATATATAAAGAATACATGTCCACTACCATAAAAATGAGAGAGAGAGAGAGCAAAGTTACAACAGCAAGGGATCAAATAATTATTTCCGCCACTGTATAACAAGTCTGCAGACACTGAGAGCTTTAATTTGCATACATGACAAGCTGTTAACAAGTAACAGAGACAAACCCTGATATTCTTCCCCTGCTCCAGAGTCCCTACATCATGCACTCAGCTAAAAGTGAACTCCCCCTGTGTTTCCTTTAAACTATTGGGCTGTGGTCATGAAGTGGCTTTCTTTCTGCAGACAGGGTGAACATCTTAGATCAAGTTGCCCTCAGTACTCTTTTAAACTCCAGTATGCAACCAAACTTCAGATGTGTCTCGTCTTGTCAGACTTTCTGCCCTTCACAAAGTGCATCTGTACACTCTTGTCACTTGGTGCTACATTGGGAATTTCATTAAAAGTGGACCTAAATATATATGCTGTCACGAATGCTGTCATGCCTATCTGATATCTGAGATCATAAAATAAGAAACAGCACAATGCAGCTATGTGCTACATGTCACATTTAATTGACATTGCTTTTAAAATGATGGCTCCGAAGCAAGGGTGTCTCATTTTGTTATATACCTGTTGCCCGACTCCTCTCTCCTCGCGTCTCTTCCTCGCCTCCTCCGCTTGCGTCTCTGGTGGTAAGGGCTAAAACACGTGAAAAGGAATCGAGGATGTACAGTCTGAGAAATGAGAAGAGGGGTTGGTCCTCTTAGAAGGCTGAAAAAATCTCTGGAGCACTGTCACTGCCTTGAGCTATGTTTTTTTAGATTCAAAGCAAACCCACATTGCATGCTGCACCTGCGCAGTCGTGTTTGGGAGACTTGTGCTAACTTTGGTGAAATGAGGACACTGTTCTTCCATGAGTAATAAAAGTTTGATGATCAAACACAGTTTTAATGATAATTGAAACATTAAATGGTAGTGTTTTCTGATGAAAGTTTCACCGTGCTAACTGTGGAAGCTGGTTTCATCCTAACTTGTAAGTACTTTTCTATCTGAACACCATGTTGTGTCTGTGTATTTGTTGCTTGGGTATCTGACTGAGCAAAGGATAAAAGCCTAAATTAAGATAGAGGGACTCTTGCATGAGGCAAACTAACAAAAGTAGCTGCAGCTTTATTACCTGTGTGACTTTCTACTCATGCATGTGTACAATGCTCTATGCCTTATGTACTAATACGGCGTGGGAGTGGTAATATTTTCAGTTGTGTGGGTTCATGGTAATGGATGTCTCATCTTTTTGTTTGTGCTCTTTTCACATATTTGCAAGGTGATACATTTCATAACTCTGACTTGGAACCCAATATTCTCTTGCCAGGTAGATATAAATGGTATTTGTAGAACTGTGCTTCTGGGACTGGCTGGATCTATCAAATAACATAGCAAAGTATGTAACCATGTTATTTGAGCTCTTTTCTCTTGTAAGGCAATATCTTTGCATACTGATTTATCAGCCTGTGTGTTAGTTTGACTATATGAAGTCTGGAGCTTATTTCTCCGAACTGTTGGTGAATTTTCACATAACCATGAATCTTACATTTTTATTGCACAGCTGTATTTGGTGGAAGGAAATGTAATGGGCGTCTCGCTGTTACGTTTCAAGGTTCAAGTCTGTTGTGATGACTAATGTAAAGGTGTTGAAGTGGAAAGAAACTTTCCTTGAGTCAGATTACTCTCTATGACTGGATACTATACGGGGGCATGGATAAATATTATGTGCATTCCCACTTTGACGCATTCACAGGCCTCATAAATGATTACTGAGAGCTGCTGATGGGCTGTAGGCCACACTTTGAGAACCCTTGATCTAGTTGTTTCTATACATGAACTTCTGAAAATGTTGGGATAGTCAGGCCAGAATATTTTTTTCTCACATATAGCACACACCTGTGGAGGTATGGAGATGTCTAGGAGTAAGGGCAGTGGACTTTTTAATCAGACTTTTGAACTAGATCCTGGAGAGTGAGTTGATGCCTGAGGAAAGGAGAAGAAGTGTACTGGTACCAATTTTCAAGAACAAGAGTGATGTGCAAGAGCTGTAGTAACTACAGCTGGATAAAGTTGAGTTATTGAAGCTAGGTTTAGAAGAGAGGGGACAATTAGTGAGCAGCAGTTTGATTTCATCCTGTGAAAGAGCACTACATATTCAATGTTTGCTTTGAGAGTGTTGATGGAAAAGTACAGAGAAGGTCAGGAGGAATTGCGCTGTGTCTTTGTGGATCTAAACAAAGCAGAGAGAGGAACTGAGAGAGGAACTTTGGAAGTCAGGAGTGGCAGAGAAGTATGTGAGGGTGGTGCAGGACATGTATGAGGATAGCAAGACAGTGGTGCGGTGTGAAGCAGGAATGATCAATGGGCCCCTTCTTGTTTGCAGTAGCAATGGACAGGCTGACAGATGAGGTCAAGCTGGTGTCTCTGTGGACTATGATGTTTGCAGACAGCATTGTGATCTGTAAGGAGCAGGTGGAAGAGAGTCTGGAGGGGTGGAGGTATCGTGTGGAGAGAAGAGGAATGAAAGTCAGTAGAAGCAAGACAGAATACACGTGTGTGAATGAGAGGGAGGCAGGTAGAAAGGTGAACTTGCAAGGAGCAGAGGTAGATGAGTTTAAATGCCTGGGGTCAACCTCCCAAAGCTTTATAAGATGGTAGTGAGACTTGCTGTGATGCGTGGTTTGGAGACAGTGGCACTGACAAGAAGACGGGAGGCAGAGCTGAAGAAGCTCGGATTTTCATTGGGAGTGACCAGAATGGACAAGATTTGAAATGAGTACATCAGAGGGACAGATCGGGTTTAGAGGCAAAGCTAGAGAGGAAAGGCTGAGTGAGTTTGGACATGTGCAGAGGAGGGATAATGGATATATTGGACAAAGGATGTTGAAGATGGAGCTGCCAGGCAGGAGAAAAAGAGGAAGACATCAGAGGAGGTTCATGGATGTAGTGAAGGACATTTAAAGGGTTGGTGTGACAGAGGATGATGCTAGGGTAGAGTCAGATGGAGACAGCGGCCCCTGAAGTGAGCAACAGAAAGAAGAATAGATGTAGCACACAACACCAGATTCTCCCGTTCATCTGCATTTTAGGCAATGTACCATCTAGGTAAAGCATGCGAGCTGCAGGAAAAATAATGTCCACTCACTTGTGAATTCATCTAACAGTTACCTGCACTTGATTTACATGTGCACACCTGGATATTGCACAGATTTTGTACTAGGGAGCTGGCAGCAAGTGTGCTGCCTCCTGCATGCTTTGCACTCAGTGCTATCGCCTAAATCAAATATACTATTCCCTGTGGTGAAAATGCCTCTATAGAAGACTTCCACTCGGTGTGCACTGGGAAAGGGCAACTTCCAAAAATGGCAGAGGTCAGACATTTGTGTTCCCGCACACATACACTTCGCCAGTGCATCTGTTTGTTGTGGTTAATATGAGGAGATAACTGACAGTATTCATTTTATTAAAGTAACAAGTGAAGAGAAACAGATTTTCTAACACAATACTAATGTCTACACAGCCCTGTAACTATCTTAGAAAAACTATTAACTAATAACTTCAACTAATGATAAGCTGTCAAGCCGAGCTTCTGTTTCCTCAGTCATATGGTGTGTGGGTGATTCTATACTTTGCATAGGGACCATCACGAGTATCAGAAAGTCTCTGCAGCAATTGCAGCACCAGACAAAGGTTCCCATTCAGCTCATTTCCTCTGAAACAAACCCATTTAAATATTTTTGCTCTGAAAAGACTACCTGAGCGCGTTTCATGCCGCTCGTGTCCGCTGTGATTCACAGCACCTGCCTGCCATTCCACGTGTCCAGATCCGCAGTTGTGTTTATTAGCTTAGCTTAATTGTGCATAGCATCTAAAGGTCAGTGCCTGCTGTGATACATCGCTGCCAAAATGGCTTCCAGGGGACACTGTTTCAGATGAATAAACACTGAAAGCTGTACCAACTTCTCTGTCGCCATCCCTTACCTCCCAATGTGCAGCAGCATCACATGCAGCTGTTTTCAGGCCCTGCACAAGGTCTTGTGACTGATGGGCACCCACTGGTATGCGCCGCCTCACTGACTTCCATTTCAGCAGGCAAAAGGCAGCAGATTAATTCCCCTGTCAATTTTTCCACCTTGTTTTTTATTTTATTTTATTTTTTCTGCAGGAGTCTAGGTTTATTGAGATAGGAGGGATGATGCGTTTGTCCTCCAGTGAATTAAAACATGCAGTCTATATCTGTATAACTACAGCCTTCTTCATGATGAATGGTATTTGACTTCTATAAGTAGTAAACTTCTTCCATTGGGCTGTAAAAGCTGATTTAATGAGAGGGTGACTTGAATAGATAAGCAGATATGGCAGCAGGGATTATTGGGAGGTGAGTCGAATGGGAGATGGATGATGCGCAGTTTATTATCAGTTATGCAATGCTCTTTTTATAAGCCTATACCTGTAGGGCCACCAGGCACTGCACAGTAGATGCAGGATTGCGAGTTTGTGTGCATCTTGAGATATGTCAGAATGCATATGTGCTTTAGAGGGAGAGGATACACATTTGTGGTGCCTTTGTGTTGAATTTTTTATTAAGAACTTTATATAGTGAGTGCTTGTAAAATTACTGTATGAATTATTTTGGGGCTAATGCTTAATTTATATAATACATCTGCACATTAAATGTCTTTGCCTGGCCATGTAATGAGTTGTTTTCAAGTGCTGACCTTTTTGAAAATGACTCTCCTCTCACTCCCAGGCTTTGTTGGACAGAGGTCACAGAATGGATCTCACTAAGTTTCAGCGCACGCTCTGGGACGTCCTGACCAGAGGAGACACTGTCAAAGTAAGATTTCAGCTTTGTTTTTGTTTCTTTTTTTTGTCATGTTCAAGAAACCAGTTTGAAATGATTCGAGCTTTGTGACATGGTGTGTTATTCTGCTGGAAGCAGCCATCAGAAGAAGCTGTGGTGTTTAAAGGCTGCTCAGTTGGTACTAAGGGGCTTAAAGTGTGCCAAAAAAACCTGTCCCACACTATTACACCACCAACACCAGCCTGAACCTTGATGCAAAGCTGGATGGATCCATGCTTTCATGCTGTTTACACTAAATTCTGACCCTACCATTTGAATGAGACTCCAATCTTCTGTTGTCCCATTTTGTTAAGTCTCAGTGAATTACAGCCTCAGTTTCCTGTTCTTAGCTGACAGGAGTAGCACCCAGCGTGGTCTTCTGCTGCTGTAGCCCATCTGCTTTATGGTATGATATATTGTGCATTCGCAGATGCTTTTTTGCATATCTTGATTGTAACGAGTGGTTGTTGGAATTACTGTTGCCTTCCTATAAGCTTGAAGGAGTCTAAATATGCTCCTGTGACTTCTGATATTAATGAGGGGTTTTCACCCAGAGAACTGCTGCTCACTGGATATTTTCTCTTTTCAGACCCCAGAGATGGCTCTGTGGGGGAATTCCCATACATCATCAGTTTCTGAAATACTCAGACCAGCCTGTCTGGCACCAGCAGTCATGCCACATTCAAAATCACTTAAATAGCCTTTCTTCCCCATTCATTCCCCATTCAAACTTCGGGGGGGGGCATCTTCAATATGTCTACATGCCTAAATGCACTGAGTTACTGCAATACGATTGACAGATTAGATATTTGCGTTCACGAGCAGTTGAACAGCTGTACCTAATTAAGTGGCCTGTGAGAGAATATTGCAATTTGGGTTTCTCTTTTCATCATCTGATGAAAAATTTAATTTGTCCAGTCCCTCAGTTTATGACCCAAACCCTGTAAACCTAATGACACTCACACAGCTCAGCTCCGTTTAATGCTTGTTAGCGAATGTTAGCACTTCTAACTAATGCAGCAGACATGGGATTTTATATCCTCGTGCTAACATGCTGATATTATCATTTAGATGAATCATTGCGGTGCCGAATGACACCCTAACAGAGCTTCTAACTTAAAATGTGAAGACTTAACACCTTGTTTTACTGCTGTATTCCCTCTTGTCACAACCTTTTTTTTTTTTTTGAAGTGACACATAGGTGAGATTTGGAAGCTTTGTTCCTCAGCTCTTTTTGCAGTATCTGCAACCTTCAGTTGCCTATATTGTTGTGTGTCTTTGCAGGAGTCTAATTCCAGCCTGACATATTACAATAGGTTCTTCCAGTTTTGGAGAGAACTGTCAAGGAACCAGTAATAGTGTGAATTGCTGTCTAAAGTTCACCAAAGCAGTTGGACAAGGTACATTTACTTTGCCTCTTGTAGTAAGTCCAGTGATTGCTGTGATTCCTATGAAATTTACTGACTGATAAATGATGCATGACCAAACCCTGACATCTGTCTTCGGGCCCTCCCTGTGTCTAACTACTCTAGATTGCAACCTTCTCAAGCCTTTCTGTCTGTCCATAACCTAAAAACCATTGCTACTGGCAAATTAACAAATGCCTTCCTACTATGATGACATACTGTAAACGTCCATAGAAAAACAAAAGCGCTATCTCCACTGGCTTTGTGCAATAACCTCCAAGAAAAAGGCAGAGACAAGAGAAAACCTAGAAGATAATCACATAATGAGGAAAAACGGTGTCCCTTTAACCAAAAATGTGTAAAAGCTTGATTACTCCAGTTACAAATACAGCTGTCACAACACAAATTACCTCATAACACTTTCCTTTTTGAGTCAGTGCTCATCCAGAGTCACTAAATTGCCAGTGTATTTCTTTCTGAGCACAGGTTTATAGACCACATGTTTTCATCAGAGAGTTAAAGCCTGAAAGAAAATGTCCGCTCCTCTCCATCTCCTAAACCGAGGATGTGGAGAGTGCCTGATACCATCCGTTCATTTCCGCTCCTCAGATAAAAAGATGAGAGGGGGGAGGACGAAAGTGAGGCATATCGCTGGGCAGTGGTGATTGAGTCCCTTCACTAAGCCACAACGAGGATCTGCTCAAATAACCCACTCTGCCGATAAGAAGCTAGTCATTTCCATAGACAAAAAAAACAAAAAACAGCAGAGTTCAGATTAGATGTCACCATCCGCCTGGCTTATCTTGGTGTTGCTTCATCCTAGAATATGAATTGTGAGGCAAACTCCTGTCTCTCATCTTTTCATTAAAACACCATTGAAATACATACAGACGGAAAATGGAATATTTATGTGAATGATTATTGTCAGCTGATTTAGGCCTGGTCTAAAAATTTGATGAATGTTACCAAAACTGCCTTTTATTTTTACCTTGTAAAGATTGTTAGAGTGGGTAAAATATGTGATGTATTGATTCTGCGACTGACACAGTTAGAGGTTTATATAATTAATATTTTTATATTATTACTGATTCTAAAAGGAGGACTGATAACAAATTAATATATTTTTAATTCCTTACTTTGGGAAAATATACTTTTTTTTTTTTTTTTTTTAGAGATTTAAAGATTTAGTTTTTTGTGCCGACAGTTTAGCACTGAAGAGTAGACAGGAAGGAGGGAGAGAGAGGACCAAAAAGCGCCTGCTCACCCACTGAGCTAAACTGGCACCTTACATTTCCTTTTTTATTTGCCATAATACATCACTCAGCTCAGTGCAGTAAAACTTTACATGATGAAGCACCTTACTGAACAGCAAATAAACAACCCTAACAGTTTGACAGCGCATTCATTTTTATACACGTTATGCTTATTGAGACTGATCGTGTTGCGGACATGATTCACTTGGTGCTCAAAAAGTATTTAATTTCCATGTGTATAGACTAGTTAGAACTAACCTTGCAGTGGACTGGTTGATACATTCATAGAAAAAGAAGTGTACCTTATTCTATAACATGGACAAGTAATAAATGCTGTAATGTACACTATATTGCCAAAGGTATTCACTCATCCATCTAAATCATTGAATTCAGGTGTTCCAATCACTTCCATGGCCACAGGTGTATAAAATTAAGCACCTATGCATGCAGACTGCTTTTACAAACATTTGTGAAAGAACGGGTCGCTCTCAGGAGCTCAGTGAATTCCAGTGCGGTACAGTTATAGGATACCACCTGTGCAACAAGTCCAGTTGTGAAATTTCCTCGTTACTAAATATTTTACAGTCAGCTGTTAGTGGTATTATAACAAAGTGGAAGTGACTGGGAATGACAGCAACTTGGCCACAAAGTGGTAGGCCACGTAAAATCACAGAGTGGGGTCAGTGGATGCTGAGGTGCATAGTGCACAGAGGTCACCAACTTTCTGCAGAGTCAATCACTACAGCCCTCCAAACTTCATGTAGCCTTCAGATTAGCTCAAGAACAGTGCATAGAGCGCTTCATGGAATGGGTTTCCACGGCCGAGCTGCTGCATCCAAGCCTTACATCACCAAGCACAATGCAAAGGATGCAGTGGTGTAAAGCACACCGCCACTGGAATCTAGAGCAGTGGAGATGTGCTCTCTGGAGTGACAAATCATACTTCTCCGTCTGGAAATCTGATGGATGTGTCTGGGTTTGGTGGTCACCAGGGGAACAGTACTGGTCTGACAGCATTGTGCAAAGTGTAAAGTTTGGTGGTGGGGGAGATTATGGTGTGGGGCTGTTTTTCAGGAGTTGGGCTCGGTCCTTTAATTCCAATGAAAGGAACTCTTAATGCTTCAGCATACCAAGACATTTTGGACAATTTGATGCTCCCAACTTTGTTCGGGGATGGCCCCTTCCAACATGACTGCACACCAGTGCACCAAGCAGGACCATAAAGACATGGATGAGCCAGTTTGGTGTTGAAGAATTTCACTGGTCTGCACAGAGTCCTGACTTCAACCCAGTAGAACACCTTTGGGATGAATTAGAGCAGAGGCTGTGAGCCAGGCCTTCTCATCCAACATCAGTGTCTGACCTCACAAATGTATTTCTGGAAAAATAGTCAAAAATTCCCATAAACACTCCTAAACCTTGTGGAAAGCCTTCCCAGAAGAGTTGAAGCTGTTATAGCTACAACCCCTATGGACTAAGAATGGGATGTCACTGAAAATTCATATGTGTGTGAAGGCAGACAAGTGAATACTCTTGACAGTTTAGTATATGTGGGGGCTTGAAAACTTGTGGTGAATCAGTTTTGAGTGTATATATTTGTTTACTTTTCCTTCTTTATTTGGATCCCCATTAGTTTTCACAAAGTAGTTGCCAGCCTCTCTGGGATCCACACTAAATAAACCACACTTTCAAACCACAGCATATCAGTATCAATAGAACCAGAAAAGGCAAAACAGGCTGAACATAAAGATCAGTGAAAAAAGTCTAAGCATCAAAAGGTTTCTCACATCTTAAACACACTTCTCTTTTTATTAAATCCAAGCCATTCCTTTGGCTATTATATAGTCATAATGTAAGCAAGCAGGCATTGAGATTCCTAGTTGGCAGAAGTGTCCACATTTAGGTTTGCAGATGTTAATTTTCTGTGAACCCTAAGATGCTGAAAATGATGAGTGTTTGTTACCTTGAACTGAACATAAAGGGCTATATAAAGATTTAGAATTTTACTTCTATAGGGGGTATTATTATATTTATTCATGGCTATTCATGGTCACGGAGTGCATAATGGGTAAAAGGTTGAGGATATCCTTCAAACTGTCATTGCACCTATAAATACAACCATTTGTGGTGCACAAAAGCTTTTCTTGTATGTTTCTAAGTGAGCACAGGCTGTTTTATGTTCACTGTTCTTAGAGTTTCTTCCAGGTACATTAGTACCTATTAGATCAGTACAATTAAGTATGTTGTTTTTGCTGTACCAGCTACTGATTTATAGTTTAAGTTCTCCTTTTGAGTGTCTGTCCATGCTTTGTAATGTTTTTTCTATGAGGATTTTAGCTGCCATGATGACGCTGAGTATCTTATACCACATGAAAAACAACTACAGATGAACTGATTGTGAACTGATATGCATTTTTATGAAGATTCATTGCTGTTGGAAGCTGACAGTTTCTGTATGCCACTTAAACATCAGCATGATACTTAGACTGTCAAGAGGTTGTGATCCACCTGCAATCATTTCGGTTTCCATATCGGCTCTTCAATATGCAATCAAGCATCCCTGTCACAGCCGTTGCCTTCCAGTCATATGCGCAGTTTGAGCTGCTTACCAAAACATATTCATGTTACAGTTACATAATGAATGTGGGCTTAGAGTGCAGATTCTCAGCTTTAATCTGAGGGTATTCACATCAAAATTGGAGAAAGTGTTAAGGAAATACAGCTAATTTAATATGAAGCTCCCTTTTTTTTTTTTTCCAAGGAACCAAAGGTAATTGGACAATTGACTCAAAAGCTGTTTTATGGGCATGTGTGGGCCATTCCTTTGATATGTCTTCATCAATTAAGCAAGTAAAAGGGCTGGCATTTGCATCTGGAAGCTGTCACTGTGAGCAACAGCCTGCCTTCCAAGATGCTCTCATTGTAAGTGAAGCAGTCTACAAAAGCCTTTTAGAAACATAGGAACTTTAGGAGTGGCCAAAAAACACACTGGTAAGGTTTGAGGTAGCACTGCATTAAAAAACAGGCATGATTCTTTCATGGAAATCACTGCATGGGCTCAGGATCACTTCCAGAAATGACTGTCTGTGAACACAGTTCACTGTACCATTCAAAAATGCAGACTAAAGCTCTATCATGCAAAAAAGAAGCAGTTTGTGAGACGTAATCCAGAAATAGTGCCATCTTCTCTGGGCCTATTACAACAGCATGGCTTCATAGTAGAAGAGGCTGGGTGCTGAACTAGTCCGGACCTTTCACCAACTGAAAGCAATTGAAGCATCATGAAACAAATAATTTGAAAAAAGAAGACCCAGGATGGCTGAGTCCTCTGTCAGACAGGAACAGGACAATGTTCCTCTCCTAAAAGTCCAGCAGCTGCTCTCTTCAGTTCTCAGATGTTTACAGGCTGTTGTTAAAATAAGAGGGGATTCACAGTGGTAAACACGGCCCTGTCCCAACTTTTTTGAGATGTATTGCTGCCATCAGATTAAAAAATTTTGTCCTAAAATGGTACATTTTCTCAATTTAAAAATTAGATTTGTTTTCTATTTTCTACTGTAAATAAAATATAGGCTTATGTTTGGAAGCTTTTTTCCACCACAAAAAAAAAAGAAAATCACTATCTGTAACTCAAAATTTGAAGTTAATAAGTCAAAATATCAAGTTACATATCTCAAATGTTCATGTTAATAACTTGAAATTTCGGCTTAGCTCCGCCAATCAGGAAGCTCTGAGAAAGAGGTCATTTCCGTGTTACCCAGAAGCAGATGCCGCCACCGCATGCACACTCAAAATGGGGTAGCGACAGTATCAGTGAGCTAGCAGTTTCTAGCCAACATGAACAACTTATCGTCATCTTTTTTACCATCAACAGTCAAAATGTCTTCTAGCAAAAAACAGCTGCATAAAAGGTAAGAAATCAATGTTTTCATGTTGATCTGTTGGTACCTTCAGCGTTCTGCTTCCGGTTAACAAGGAAATGATGTACGGATCATGGCACTTCCTGATTGGAAAGTCGAAATTTCTAGTTATTAATGCGAAAATTTGAGATACGCAACTTGAAATTTTGGGTTATTTTTTTTATATTTCGAGTTAGGAAAGGCAATTTTTTTTTTCTTTCAGTGGCGTCCATACTTATGAGATTTGAAATTATTGCAAATTATTGTTTTTATTTACATTCTACACAAGGTCCTAACTTTTATGAATTGGGGTTATACGCAGACCATTGTGCAGGCTCTCTCCATGAATGTGCTGCAGTGGCGTTTTTCCTTTCTTTTCCAACTTCCAGTACTGGAACATGATCAGCTCAGGAGTGCCATTGCTCCCAGCTCCAACTTCCAAGGTAAAAGGAACACAGCAATATTGCTCATTGGTCGAGTCAGTCATCTGATCAAGGCAGGAGGGCCCTCCGATTAAAAACAAGCTGATGACTACTGCAGTAAAGGCCTGGCTAAGCATCAGCAGATAATAGATAATCCTGTGTCACTGTCCAAATACTAATTCTAAAAACCAATTCATGTTTTACCATTCTTTCATTTTCTTGAGACGGCGACATTGAAACTTCTGATCAGGAACAGGGTGTGTTATAGAGTGCGCTACATCAAAACTGATAGATTACACACATACAAAGGGACTGTGTGTAGTTGAGTTATATTGAAAGCTTTTGCAGCAGCTGCAGCAGCTAATCGCATGTTGTTATTCCACGCCATGCTTACGACTCCCTGCATAATGCTCATCCCAGCAACGGAGGCAGTCACAAGTACAATGGCCACGACAGCACTTGCTGCGTCAAAAGCAAACACAGCTAATGAATCACCAATTCTGCTAAACCTAATTAGGACCTAATTATTTGGTCTTTTTTACATTTTTAAAAATGACTTTAACCCTCCCTCCTTTGTCTTGTCATAGGCTTGTCACATCACTGCTGGCTTTAGTTATAGTAAATAACATTTGAGGAGATAGGAGTTTGTGCAGCCCTCTAAAACCTTGTACATCAGCCGCCTTCTGACATTTTTTTCTTTTATTAGATTTCTGGTTTTTGAATTTGAAAGAACACTTACATAATTGTTCCAATTTTCTTATCAGCTAGACAGACCCCGCGTTTAAAGCTGGTGGTAATTGCAGTTCGATATCATCGATTAGATTGGTAGTAAGTATTACAGTTGTTGAGTTTAAATATTAAAGTTTGTCCTGATTGAAAGCAATAAATTCACAGTCTTTAATTTACCCACAATAACAGGACTAACGGTAAGTGTTCTGACAGTGTGCCACCTATCTATCAAACATCAACAATACAAATAAAGAATGGTCTTTAAATAAAAAGAAAAAGAAGCAAGAATCGACAGGAGCAAAAGCATGCTTTGGATATATAAAGATTCCAACAGAATTAGAAGAGTATTTGGGGGATTGGAAGCTGTTAAGGGCACATTTGTGTGAACATTTAATGGACCCCCTGCTGGTGTCCCTGCTGCACCCCATGTAAAGAGGCCTAAGCAAGCCTGACATCAAAAGCTTTCCGGGGACTATCTATAGTAGCACATTACCACCCCCCACCCCCCCAAAACACCACCACCACAACCACCACTCCTTTTTAAGCAAAAACAACTTTGGTGAATATTTCATGGGGCATATTGCCTCAGTTTCACGAGGAGAGTGGCACGCGATGACGACTGACAGGCCCACACGCCGGCGTCCGCTAGGAGACAGCCTTTCTTTTCGGTCTGCCTCCCTGACACTCCTACTTCTTTTTCCTTCCCGTTTTCCTTCTGTCAGAGAGACAACAGTTCTTTCAGCTGCAAGTCTGGCTGCTGATCATTTAGCTGTTTCTTTAAAATTTAGTATGACTACAGAACTTCTGCTGATCCATCTGACACTGTTAGCTAAAATGCCAGCATATGGATGCAAATCTGCTTTTTTTTTCACATACTGAATCATTTATAGCACTAAATGATACGATTACCCACCTTAAAGATTATACAGAAACTTAACTGCTTCTTTTTTACCAACTTGCACATTTAAATAAGTGATTATGTTGTCAATAGAGAGGCGTTCTCTTTGCTTTTTCTGTTATGCCACACAATATTTTGGTCTGATTCTTAAGCTGACCTTCACAGACCCCTTCACCCTTCAGACTTCTGAAAAGTGCAGCTGTAAATACCATTAAATGATGCCTCTACATAGACACTTCTATTGTTTATTTCAGTGCTCACAAACTCCAGCGCCAAGCTCTCAAAACCATATTTCTCAAGCTTCAGTGATCGCCTTTACTGTCATTGGAAGACACACTTCATTTCCCTTCCCAACATTCAATTTCATGGCGGGATGAGAAAACGCTGCCTTTCTAACGCTACTTATGAAGATTGCACACTTTCCACTGATATATCAACCCCCCCCCCCCCCCCGCTCTCTTATTTAATAAACATTGTGCTTGCTTGACTTACAGTAGCTTTCCACCTTGCCCCGCTCGGTGTGATGAGCAGCTGAATGGTGTCACATTTAAAAGGGGTGGCTCTGTTGCTCTGTTGTGACAACATTCGTTTGATGTTGAAGTGGTAGTTCTTGGCTGCCATGTTCTCCCCTTCTGCTCTTTTGCTTTCTTGTTCCTGTTCTGTCTGGATCTCACCGCTGTCACACTTTTGAGGAGCCAACTGGCATGACCTGAAAGTGTGACTGCATCGCATAAGCTGCTGTTTTTCTCACCGCTGATAGCTATCTGGTTTGCATACATACAGACATGCAGAGCAATGCAGTGATTTGCCTGTAAAATAAACAGCTCTAATAGCCTCGCTTGTCTCACCTGGAGTCTCTGGATTCTGCACCGTGTCCTCAAGTTTTATAATTCATCGCAGTAGCTTGCACGCTCTATGCAGACAGTGTATGCCGTTTCCCAGAAGGCATGACTCATACAGTAAAAGGTGCAAAATGCACAACTGGAATTGTAAAACTTCTCCCTCCCGCCATCATTTCATCTCATGCAAAAATACAACTTGTGATAATAACGTGTGATAATAAGAACATTCTCTCCCAGTGAAAGAAGATTTTGTTAGGAAGTGCCATTAAAATTAATCAAAAGATTGAGTCGTTAAAAAACCACCATGACTCATTCTGTCACTATTCTCACTGCAAGCTCGAGATACAGAAGAGGAAAGTGCCAGCAGCCACGTATGGGATCGGAAAAAGAAAACCACTTAGGGCGTCTTTGTCCTCTGTTTGAGCAGTGCCGCATGGGGGGTGGGGAGTGAGAAGAGCAGAGAAGGCAACCAAGGGAAGAGGGGATAAGAGAAGAAGTTTTTTTTTTCGCATCTGCCCAGCCTGAGGCCCTAAATATGTGGCACTTTCCCCGTCACCGCGTCACCAGCCATCCGTTCTCGCCTGTCATTATTTTACCTCTCGCAGAGGACACACGCTGTCTCTCAGGCACACATATGGGCTCTTCCACAACCACACACTGTCTGTGCTTCCTTGATCTACTCTTAAATGCTGCCAGCATCAGATCCTCAAATGCGGCCAAGTTAAACACAACGGATGGAAAAACAGACCAGCTGATTTTTTTGGTTTTGGTGCCGGTAAAGGAGTCATCATTAGATTGTTTTACTGCGCAAGTTTCAATCATTTGCCACAAAATGTTAAATTACTGTCATTCACACATACATTGCCCAAACTTCTCATGTTTAACAAGGGTCTGCTCCTGGACACATCTATGTATTGCAATTTTTAACAATAGGCATAGTGCCACCTAGTGAAAACAGGAACTGTCATGTTTTGTACTTTTATATACTGATCTAAGCAAGTTGACCCGAGCCATCTAAAATATAGTCAGGAAAACCTTAAGGCAGGGATCCTCAAATCCAGGCCTTGAGAGCCGGTGTCCTGCAGGTTTTAGATGTGTCCCTGATCCAACACACCTGAATCAAATGGCTGAATTACCTCCTCAGTATGCAGTCAAGTTCTCCAGAGTCCTGCTAATGACTTCTATATTTGACTCAGGTGTGTTGAAGCAGAGACACATCTAAAAGTTGCAGGACACTGGCTCTCAAGGCCTGGATTTCAGGATCCCTGCCTTAAGGTGTTGGTGTTACTTAATTTTCAAAATGCTGAGATGTCAGAGTCCCGACCTGAAAACATCTGTATACCAGTAGTCAGCAATAGTTAGGTAGCTGTGGCTCAGGGGGTAGAGCAGGTCACCTACTAATGGGAAGGTCGGTGGTTCAAGCCATGGCTACCAAACCCCAAGTTTCTCTGTGATGCATTCATCAGAGTGTGAATGTGGATGAATGTTAGATAGAAAGCACTTAGGTGTAAAAAAAAAGTGCTTGTATGAATGTGGGTGAATGAGTCATGTTGTATAAAGCGCTTTGAGTGCTCAAGTAGAAAAGCGCTATAAAAGAACAAGTCCATTTACCACCTAGCTGCCAGGAAATGTCATGTTTTATACTTTGAGGTACTCCGCTTCACAAGTTAACCACATCCACCTCAAAAATGGCCTGACTAACCGTCAGACCTTCATGATGCTTTTGTGTGAAAATTGTGAGTTTTCATCTAACCATGTCCTGGTGGCTTGGCGATTCGCCATGAAAGAGGAAGTTGTTGAGAGGTTGGGAAAGCTTAAAAAGCTATGAAACTTAGCACACACCTCCAAAGTGATGAAGGCTTTTGTGTTTTATGGGTCACACTAGTGGGTGTGGCAAACCGGCTCCATAGGGCCACCTATAAGATTTCAGTGAAGGAGCCCCTGATGCTATGGTTCATCTACGTGTCTTAAATCTGGTAGCCTCTGGTAATGACCCAAGATGTGCAATAAAGCCTCTTTGAGCCATGCCCGAAATCCAACAGGAAGTCAGCCATTTTGAATTTAAGATGCAATTTTGGCATCATTTTTGCTCTTTTCTGGTCTTGTACTTTAACAGATTCCTCCTAGAGATTTAATTCGATCAATATGAACTTTGGTGAGTTCAGTCTAAAAATGTCAGTAATGCTAAATTGCAAAGCTTTTGAGATCTTGTTAAGGGGCATGTCCATGGTGGCATGCCAAATTTCAATTGTTTCGATTGTTACTATGGATATTGTCTAGCCTGTCCCAAATTTTACGTGCTTGATGAGAGTCTGACTCTGTAACTGACAAGAAGGTCCTGGGTTTGATTCCACCTTGGCCAGGGCCTTTCTGTGTGGAGTTTGCATGTTCTCCTGTGCTTGCGTGGATTTTCTCCGGGTACTCCGGTTTCCTCCCGCAGTCCAAAGTTATGCAACCAACCAACAGACAAGTTGGATTTGTTTTAGGACTGAAACTACTTACTCTAAAATTTTATTGCCTTGTTGATTTCTTTTCAGTAATCCATCTTTTTTTAAACTCATTTAGCTAACAGACCAATGAGCTCATGCCATGGCGAGGAGTCCGTTGTCTGTTTGTCCACAATTCATAAGAGTCGCTACTTCTCCCAAAGTATGTTATTGTGTAATTTAGTGAAACTTGAACACAATGATCACCTAATGGGTCTTCACCCAAATTGTACTCAAGATCAAGGTGAAGGTCACATTTGTCATCCTGAATGGATTTTAATTCTTATTAGTCTGTGCAGTAAAACAGCCAAGGACAGGAAAACCTATTTTTTTCTTTCTGTACTTCACACAGTACAATAACCTGTAAAGTGTGATGTACTGAGCTACTATGTCTTTGACATTCTGGCTTTCTTCCTGAATGGCCCTATGGTACTGCTTTTTAAGGCCCCCAAAGCAACGCATTTTACCCGTAAAGTGCAACGACTTGATTTTGGTCAGTCGGATTGTAAAATGGGTTTGCTGACTCGAAGTCGTGACACCATCGATCCTCCTTTACTGCACACTGCTGATTCTACAAATGTCGCAGTCAAGTTCACTTTGTATTATCAACAGTGTCACGAGGCAGAGGAGCTTCTTGGCACTGTGCAAACCACTGAGCTGTTGCCACTCTGTTCCTGTGCAAAGATACATGTCGTGTCATAAACACTGCTATCTCCACATTAATCCTAAACATGACTTTGGTACAGATGAAGCTGGTGTATTAAATTTCTCTAACAGCTTTAACACCTTTAAATCAACAGAGAGCTGTTGGGCTTTTATACTCTGTGAGCTGTGGCTTCACAGTCTGTGCAGCCTGTTATATTGGGCTTTGTGGCTATAACATATCCATCAAAACTTGGACCGAGGTGAAGCTTTGACAATCTATCCATTAGCCACTCTGCTTCTCAGCCAGAAATCAGTGACCAGCTATAAATGATCCTGTAAGCCACTGGCTGCTAAAATGCACTCACTGCTACATTTTAGAGGAAATGTATACCCAGTGGAAAACAGGAGGAAGAATATCAAGCATTGAACAAATGCTGGCAGATGGGTAATCTCACAGATGTGTGCGCAGTGCATTCAAACAGACAATATGGGGGAAAAAAATCTTTATAATATGATACATGCATAGAGCAAGAATACTGGTGTGGGGTTTCAATGTAACACACACATAGAAGGACGCTCTTGCTCTCCTAGTTGGCTGTCATGAATATAGGTCTGCCAAACTGAGTAACAACAACAACAACAAAAACACTGGAAGTATTACATAAGTTAGGATTCTCTGTGATTTGAACCTAAGTCAGCGGTGCTGAGGCGGCTGTTTAAATTGCATCAGTTCCTCTGATGTAAATGTGTATAGCCTTCAACTCCCTTAGAGCTTTTAGTCATTTATTTTGATTAGGGCTGTATTTATAAGATAAGTCTCTTAAGTTAGTCGCCTGGGATGACGAGTTGGCGAGGGTGGTAGTGGGGGAACAAAATGAAGTCTGTTTGATGATTATAAATTCAGAAATATCTGCTTGTCAATTAATTAGCTGCTTCCTGGGTATGTGTGCCCCTCTTTTCATTTACTGGGCCCGGCTCTCAGTGGACAAATACCCACGATGCACCCATTGTGTGTCTAAGCAGTTACACGCATCTCCAGCAGCTGGGGAATGGAGAATAAAGATCCTTCAAAGGCAGACAGTTTTCAAGAGCAAGCCTCTGTTTTCTTGTGCTGGCTGATTTCTGAGAGCAGCGTATTTGGCTGCTTGAAGGCTTCACTCTGCCAGCGTCTCACTCTCAGACACAAACAAGAACCGGAGAATGATGTGGATGTGAAAAGATAGGTAGAATGAGAGGACTGCACTTGAAGTGACGCTCCCGTTATTTCTGCCTGTGGTAGAACCGCATCACATGCAGGAAAACTCATCTTGTGATCTTGAAGTTATTGTGGTTAGGTGAACCTTGACCATTGCCTTGAAGATTCCGTATCTTTTTATAACACCACAGTACTATCTGGATTTTTGAAATAGTTAAATAAAAAATAAATAAATAAAGGATCACATTTTATATTATAGGTTAAATAAGAATACATAGTTTCTCTATGTTATGTAGTTTATATAGTTTATATAGTGTGTTACTAAGCATGCATACATGACTTTTTCTTACATAGCTGATTTTATTGTGTATGCATTTTTAATTGTAATAGCCTAACCATCATGTGCTGTATTGCGAATTCAGTATTAAATATAATTATTTTAAAACAACTCGTGTGTTTTCAACTATGCTTTCTTTAGAAATTGCATTTATATATCAATAAGATAAACATAACAATGATTGGATTGTGCTTTCTATTAGCATGATAATGAGAAAGCTTTGTTGAATGATCTGCCTGAAAAGTTGTAAATGTGTTGATAATAAATGCATCGGCTCTCGTCTCCTTGAAACGCTGAGATTTGTAGATTGGTGAGTTTTAGCACATTGGGCTGAAGGACCGGTCCATCCATCTGTCCGCCCATCCACAATTCACAGAAATCGCTACTCCTTCTACACTGTTGGTCAGAATTTAATCAAACATGCACACAGTGATCACCTAATGAGTCTTCACCCAAACTGTTGTCAAGGACATAGACACATTTGTCATTTTGCCAGCAATAACCTGTGAATTTTGGTGAATTGTGAGCCAAATGAGCTACTATGTCATTAATGGCTTGGTTTATAAATTTCCTGTAAGTAGTTTTCTTATATTTTTGCATTCATACTGACATCTGTATGTGCAAATGTGTGATATAGCACTTCAGGTGTTCATAAAGAGAAGCTGTAACCAATTCAGTAACCAATGGTTCCATTGGTTACTGAATAACTTAAGTAACCAATAAGTTCATTGTATATAATGTCTATAAAGCCACGTTTCAATTAGTATCTACTAAGCGCAGCTCGACTGGACTCGGTGCGGTTTGAAGGTGTTTCCATTAGTACCTGGTACCAGGTACCAGGTACTTTTTTTAGTACTCAGCTGGGGTTCCAAGCAATTCGAGGCGATCCGAAAATGTGACATGGACGAACAGCATGCCACTGATTGGGCAGGGAGTGTCATCTAGCGGAGTCATGAGAACGACTCCTTCACCAGAATCAAGTGTGCCATTTTTAAAACCCGACAGCAAGAAAACGGAGGCACGCAAATCACCGGTTGAATGCCCAGACCGACAGTTTGCAGCGGTAGTTTTGCAACATGAGAGCCATCTGAAACACACACAGCATACATATTTTAACCGTATACTGCCTGGCGATCACTGCTGAAGCACCCTTACCTGCCCCTACAAGCCGTGAACAGCTGATTAACGCAGAGCCTGAGGCAGCTGATCACTGGGATGAGCAGGATCCAATGCAGGCCGTTTATTAGATATATAGGTTACACAAAACACAGACACCAAAAACCTCAGAGCATATGCCAGGGCAAATATAGGTTAAACAAAGAATCACACACACAGACAAAGACCAGGGCACAGACAGTAACAGAAATAAGACAAGGATAGACACACAAAGAAGGAGAAAGAAGAAAAGAAAAGGAAAGAGAGAAACACAGAGACAGGAAGAGAAGAGAGGACACAAAGAGCAGACGCCTCATTATATAACTGAGGATGCTAATGCTGCCCACTTTCCTTTGACCCCTCTCAATTTGCATAATGTCTCATCCCCTGAAAGCTGATCACAGCCCAATAACTTCGGGGCGAACTGCCAACTACGTTCTCACATGCTAAAAAATACACACCTATCACCGGAATACCCCATGCTTTATGACAAATCTGACAGGCATAATAAGTAATGGATCCTCTTCCAATTGAAAGGCCTTCGTTACACCAGCAACTTTTAGACAGAACCCACTTAATTAGAATTCATCCCCATAATAATTCAAATGATCCAAACACAGGTTGGTCTGCTGAGTCATGCTTCAGGGCGCACAGTCATAAAGTAAAATAAAGCATCATATGAGGTGATACGATGTTATGTGAACCGACGTGTGCATAAGTGAGTTTGAGGCCTCATGCATAATATGAGAATAAATATAACAGGCCTCAATCTTTAACTACTAACCTGAAGCATACAGCGTTCATAAATCCAGTGTATGTGACCAATATAGTTATTAATAAATGATACTACAAATAATACTAATACCATAGCAGTAAAAAATCCCCAACATTAGGCTTGTGCTTTATTAGTGGCATGGTTGCTTGACTGACAAGTAGGTCTGCTAGGCTTCTCCTCAGCCCATGGAGTCACTGAACTGAACCTCCTTACCATCTTTGTGCCTGTTGGAGTATTTTTTTAATGCAAATAATATGGCTTGTTGTGTAGTTGATTGTACTAACAGACTATCCAAGAAGTTTGTGGTTCAGCTTTGATGAGTGAATTTTATTAGTATGTTATTTGATAAGCAGTCATGCGTGCTGCCGCAGTGTAGTAGTTTACGCATTTGCTTGGCATATGAAAGGTTGCTGGTTTAATTCCAGCTGGTGAGGTAAATCCCATTCGGGTTGGAAAACCCTGCCAAATCAAACATATGTAGCTACCTGGTATGGTGAATTGCGAGTCCCTAAATCAGTGGTTGACGTTGTGGTTCTTCTTCTTTTTTTTTTTAATAGTCTATGGTTCCTGATTTATGCTATCCCTACTCGATTCTAACACAGAGAATAGTATAAGTTCGGTAGAAATTCACCTGCAGATTTGAAGATTTCAGAACCTGAGCTCTCAAAGCTTCATGGGAGTAACATTGTGTGTTGTTTTCTTTAAAACGCTTGTCAAACAGAGTTACTCTATGACATGTTCTCTTAAGATATTTTCCTTTTTTTCCTTTCCCTTGCATGGCAATTTTCACATTTGTATTCAGTCCAATCTGTCAAAAATATTCAGAACTGCAAACACTGCATGCGATGTCACAGTGATCTTAAGCAGGTTTTTGTTCTCCTCAGAGGTGGTGAGTCACATTGCATTTGGCAACGCCTCTCACTTGCACAGTTGAGTTTACAGTCTGGTTTCCAGTGAAAGGAAGAAAAAAAAAAATGACAGCATTGCAGCGAGCAAGTCATCAAATCAGACCTATATTTCCTCTGTCCCATATGTGGGAATCTTGTCATATTCAGTCCTCCTCAACATCATGAAAGCGCCAGAAAGAGTGCATGTTTTGCAAAATGTTCTTTTTAGTACAGAATGCCTACAAGCATCAACAACAGAATACAGCGACAACTGAAATAACACATATTTTCTAACCTCAGGTAAATTCCCAGCTACAGATAAACATAAATATTTTGAGATTTCATATTTATATGTTTTGCTGCCGCAGCTTAATACTCCAAAATATTTACTCTAGGAGGGATTAGGCGATTACTGTATCTACACCTACCTTCCACGAGGTGAGGCTCCTCAGTGTGGATTGAATCTTTAGAAATGAATGTGTCATCTTTAAATGAAAATTAAAGACCCAAAATTGTTTTGGCTTTTCCTGTTTTTTTTTTTTGTTTGTTTGGTTTTTTTTTGTTGTTGTCTTCCCCCCCTTGCGATCTGAAACAGAACACTTGCATCCAGGCATGTTGTCTTTCATCATTAAAATGGCTTTCAGAGGCTCGCGGGAGCCTCTTTGAGCACAGAAAGGAACCATGTATTTTGAAACATCAAGTGTCTTCTCTCTCTGGTGGGAGGTGCATATTAGTGTCATGGACCTGAGCTGAAATGATCTTTTTAAAAAAGTCACTCTCTGTGTCTCATACACACACACACACACATCCATGAGTGCCTTTGTTGTCGCTTTATACATTAATGCTGGTGATACCCAAGGTCTTACAAGTGTGTAGATCTTTGACCTTGTCCCCCCCCCCCCGCTTCCATTATGTGCTTGCAGATCAAAGACACACATAGTGCTCCGGGCAGTCTTTCCAGTGAAGATCCTCACTTAAAGGCAGCTGACAGAGGTAAGTTATTAAACCTTGGCCCCCACTCTCCCTTCCCCATTTAAAGCCCCTCTCTCTTTTCTTTTTTAAATAGCCACAAGATTGTGTTTGCAGTAAGCCCAAAGGTATTGCACATGCCCATGAGTTGATTTCTCAAAAAAAAAAAATTTTTTTTGTGTTTGATTTTTACTCTCCACACAAGAACCGAGAGGTTTGTGTGCTTATTTTGTCTAATTTTGTAGATTTTGTAGAACGAGTTGGCCCTAATTAACTTTAATCATTTTGGAAGAAAGCAGCGTGTGACACAGGCGAATGTTTTTATTGTTCTTTCTGCGACAGTCACAATAGGCAGGGATGCATCATTTTAAAGGGCTTTTTAAGAATACCGTAGTCCCCATCCTCTGATTAGAAATGAATAGAGGATATTCGATGAAGTAGTATTATATCCTTTGAAGGTTTTTTTTTTGTCAGTTTGTCTAACAAACTAAGCATTTATAAAAAGATCATTGTGGGCTCTGGGAAATTCATGATAGGTTTCTTCAAAGGGAAGATTTTTTTTCTTCTGTTTGGTTGTGATTTGATTGGAAGTTTATATTACACACAATAGATTTAACCGAATATTGTGTTAATTAGTAAAAGACAGTAATTTCTAATAAAAATACCAATATTTGAACTGTCTGTAGCCCAAAAAAAACCATTCCTATTACCATTCATTTAATGAACGGTAATAGTAACTATGGCAGCCTCAAAAATGGCTCAAAAATGAGTCAATCCCCAATGACACACTTGTTAAAATCGCCAACTTCAGAGCAGAAATCAGGATGGGTATGCCCTGATAGGAAAAAAAAAGTTTTACTGTCTGTAACTAATTGTCCCCTTTATGACAACGGGATAGGGGATACAATTTTATGTAAAAAGGGAGTGGTGTATTCTGGTGATTCTCCCTGCCTCACCTCACTTCAGCTAACTCCAGCCACTGAGATAGATCTCTCAATCACGTCTGTGGTGTTGATGCCTTTTGGAAGGTTTTAATGCAGTTATCAGATGGTTAATATGACTGGCTATTTGTCAGTTTTATGTAAAAAAACTACAATCAAGACACAACAAGCGCCAATCATAGACAATACAAATGCATCTTTAACCTCCGAAGACCCTGCATGCACATATGGGGGCATTACATTTTGACTTTGCTGCAGCTTATACTTCATTCTGCTCAGTAGTGTTTTATACTTTTTAGCCATGTTGACTTTGATGTGTTATGCTGTAAAATAAACCCACTGTCCCAAGCTGAGGACATTTTTACAGTATTTATTACAGTATGTAATAACCATGTAACAAAATAAAACTTCCTGTTCAAACAGGAAGCTTTGTTTATATACTTATCAGGTCCATCTAATCACAAATTAGGAGAAATTAAAAATACAGGAGCTCGGGCCTCACGAGGTTAATGACATGCAAGGTTTGTAAAAAAAAACAAAAAAAACAGTAAAATCTAAGTCTTATTTAAGTCTTATGGCCTGTATTTTGTAAGTCCAAAACGCTTCATGTTTAAGAAGGTTCAGATTTCCTTCTCTGTCACGTGGTCAATTCTAAAGGCTTGTAGTGTAGATGTGTTACTAGTATGGAGGTTCAGATAATACCATGAGGTAGTTCATATTGCCTGTGCGTGTGACATATTTGTATTCTGCTAACCTATCCTGCAAACATCTCTTTGTTCTACCAATGCAAAAGAAAACTTTGCAGCTGGGACACTCTAGCCTGTAGATGACAAATGAGGTTTTGCAGTTAATGTACCATAATACAGCTTGCTCTGTGGTTAATTGTACTAACAGCCTGTACAAAAGAGTGAAATTTTAGTTTAAGTTTAATTAATATGTTCACCCTAATTAGCAAGTATGTGTGTCTGTGCGATGCACCTTGGTAATAAAGCTAAGAGGCGTTATCTGATAACAATGGAAGTCTCAAATATGATCCCCTCTGGTTCTAAAAAAAAAACATCATACCAATGGCCGAAATGTCTCACGCAGGGCCTCCAACGGGCTAAATAAACAGGTGACATCACAGTGGGTCCTGCCATCCTGTATATGCAGTCTGTGGCATTTATGTGCATTTATTTTTAACTTGTTTTTAGTACTTAGAGTTTCTAGTCACAGATACCAAAATAGAGTAATTTTACAATGATTTTGTGATGGTGCAGTTGGTAACCTGTGGCGTAGTTGCATGATTTTGATAGTTATGTTATGCTTTATAATGTAAGCTATGCTGCGCACTCTCAAAAACATTATCCTATCATAAAGATATACCAGCACAGGCCATTCTGCAGCAAATTTAGCTATCCAGAGCATTTTATTGCTCAAACAGGGGTATTATGGCATACCCAGAAGCTATTATTTGAAAATACCAAACAGATAATCCATGCATGAGAGAGCTTTGTTTACCAAACCTCCTGCAACTATTACTTTGACCATAGTTTCAAACCAGTCGAAGAGAGAGAGTTTAGTGCATCTAGTCTATTCCCACATTCACACCGCCAGCACATTATCCTGCTCCAGTGCTGAAAAGAGACAGACCCGAGTATTTATGGCTAGTATAAAAACTGTGTGCATTCCCAGTCACCTGCACCCAGTGATTTACAACACGTTTGACAAACATGCGGAATTTTTTTTTTAAAAAAAGAGAAGTGATCAATTTGTATAGGAGTTTAGAGCGTGTCTGTTGTGCGTGCTCCCGATGGATTCTGCTGTTAGTACATGTGTGTGCGCATGTGTCTTACCGGCTACGTACGCCTCCCGCTGTGTGAGAATGTGTCAATCTGTCTGCCTGTGTTCCTGCGTGTGTATCTGTGTGCCTGTGTGTATATTTGTGTGTGTTTGTGTGTGTGTGTGTGTGTGCGTGCGTGTACGAGAGCGTGCACCGAATCCGCCTGCTCTGAAACACCAGCAACAGATAACAGATGGTCCCCCTGCATTAGAAGTGTTTTATTTCCCTGCGGAAGCCAGATATGTCAAAAATAAGCATGTGCAACATTAGTCATTTGGAATATTCATGCCCCTGCCGTCCGATGGCTTCCTTTTCACAGCCAAAATACCGCCAGCCCAATTCTCCTAAGGAAGTGAGGGGAATCAGGGGGAGAAGTAAAAAAGCAGCCATCAGCTGAACTGATTTTTTTTCGGGGGAGGGGGTGTACATGCGTTTTTTTTTTCTTCCCTCATATTTATTTCTTCAGCATGCTAGGGCTGTAATTAAAAAGGGGGTTACAGTCTGTAGATGTGCTCATATGAAGAACCTCACAGCCCTCCCCAGCCCCATTGGACACAGTTTTGTGAATATGAACACATGTCCATGTGCTGGTCTGGCTGCACACATGTACACACGTACACACTCAAAATAGCAATTTGCGCCTACATTAAACAGCCTAATCCACTGGATTATACTTCTTCTGCATTCGTTCATTGCCTTCCTTCATAGACTCCTCTTTGGGAGTCACTTCCTCTCTACTACTGTCCTTACCTTCCCATTTCTCCTCTCCACCTCCATCTCCAGCTGTAGCTGCAGTCTGTTTATTCACCATCTCCTCTCCTCCTTGGCTTTATAGCCCCATCTCACACCATTGAGTGTGGCTCCCACCCTTCTCCTTGGTGGCAGACATGGGCATGAATCATTATCAGCCCTGATTAACCATACACATAGTTGGCAGTCTGGGCCCCACCAGGGGCCAATGGGATGATTTTCCTACTGCCGAAAACATGAATTTTGAGCAGCACTTTTTTACTTGCCGCGGTCCCTCATGATCGGGGTTAATTCGTGGCAGCATGCGTGAATGGCGTAGAGAGGAGGCAGAAAAGGAGGAGGAAAAGCTACTAAACAGTAGTGCACTGCTTATCTCAGAAATGAAGTATAATTTATTCAGGAATATGCAAATCCAACAATCACTCTGCCTTGTTTACCGAAGGGACTTGCTGATTCAGAGTCTGAAAGAGAGTGAGAGAGGGAGAGAAACAATCCGAACCACAGACGCCAACACACAGGGTATGCACAAAGGCAGCCAGCAGCAAGTCATTTTACCGGTTTTCTTTAGATTTAGGAAATTAGGGATGTCGGGCGATTTCTTGGTTCTTTCACAGCTGCTAAAACCTTTAAATTTATTCTGGTGAGGCTGGCTGGTTTACAAAGAAAGAGAATATGTGCATTCTGCTCTATGTTATATGCAGCATGAACTTAAAGTACCAAGGTTACCATTACTTACCAAGTTTTATTAGGAATTACATACAGTTTTAGTACCTTCCTGGATTTGGAGCCAAGATTATTGGGAACTGTAAGTTCTCATGGAATTTTTGGTCATATTTATAATCTTGATTACTTTCTGATTTGATCACAGAAGTACATCAAGATTTTTACAAGTTTGAAATATGTAAGGTTTGTGCCACAGCTGGCCTAAATTATGGCTCTCATTCATCTCGATGAATGAGAAAACACTTGGGGGAATTCTGAAATACATTATATTTCCTAAACAATTTACCTCCACCTAATTAAAACTGTGAATAAATATGAGAATAAATAGCAGCCATGAATCTATGAGTTGGGACCGATGATGTTGTGGAAAATTCTTCTTCAAATTCAGAATTCTAAAAATTCTGCAAATCTACCAAATTTATTACAGCAGAATAAAGCACAATAAATGTGTTTTAGCCACAGCTGTAGGAGTAGGTGGCCTCTTCTGTGAGTGTGCCATGCTTGGCAACCTTCCAGGAAATGGCACCAGATGTGTTTTCTTAACAAATATGGCCAAATATGGGCCGGGGGGGGGGGCTTAAACAGATGAGGTATTTGGCTATTTTTAATCAACGAGTTAGAAAAAAAGTTGTCAATAAAGTAGATATAGAAGAAAAATTCGCTTTGTTATTTACGGCCAAACCCCAAATATTGTACTGACCTAGTACATATTTCTACACTAAAAATTGTAATACCTATAGTTCAACTAGTGCCTGTTTGATGGTAAACTATGGGTCATTTAGACACTTTCACAACTTACTCAGATGTTCTGTCATTGCTTTCATTATGTCATGATATCACATGTTTAACATAATAGCAGGTGTATAAGTATTCCAAGGGGTTGTATACTGGGAGCATTCGATAATTAGATTAGATGCTGTGTTACTATATTATGTTCCTGGCGTAGTGTAGCGAGGTAGAATAGGTTGTTGCAGTGTAATAAATATGTTGACTGACAGTGATTACGCCACGTATTGTATAGTTTCTGAAAAGACTTGAATTTGATCTGATGCTGACATGGGAAGCAGTTAAATTTTAAAACACTTTTTTTTTTTTTATTGGTAGCTAAGCGGTGCACTGTTTAGTATGTCACATTCAATTTTGTTCTTCATCATCTCTGGAAATGGGTGCGAGTAACAGCCATTTCCTCGCTCCCTGCGGAGAGTCCAATTAGCATGGTTGTATTGATTTTTCTGCACTGGGTTGCATGTACCTTTCCAGGTAGGTCCCTACAGCTAGTATGAATGTATGGGAGACAACAATTATCCCCTATAACAAAATCTCTGAGGCCACAGAAAAAGGGAGCAAAGCCCAGAAAATTGATCTCCTCAGGCTTGCAGAGCTGTAAAGTGAATGAGCAGACAAAAGCCGCCATAGCTGGTGATATCTTACAGCTACAGTATGTACGTTTTTGATGTCAAACACTGTGGTTAAATGTTATTTTTTTGACACTGAAAAATGAGACCTGGATTTTATTTGACCCCCTCCATGTCCAATTAGAAGTCATATCAGCAAACCTGAATTCAGACAGCGAGAGGATCATACGGAACAAACAAAAACAATCCTGCTAACGTTTGGGTTAGGGTTAACATACTGTATACTATCTATAATATAACCTATATCATTTTGTTTATGCCACTGGGAGCAGTTTTGGGACACTTTGATTTGCTGACTGGACCTTCTGATTGGTAGATGATCCACTGAACTTCCTGAACCACACCTGCCCCATAAGAACTTGTTTCAATTCAGCTCAGTATGCAAGTCTCTTATGAAGTTTTGCTGCTCTATGCTCTCTGTTTTACGTTTTGTGTGCGTGTGTGTGTGTGTGTGTGTCCTCCTCCTCTCCAGCATGTGTTTTAGAGACACACGTGAAGCAAAGATGCGAAAGCTGAAGCGCAACAAGGTGAACCTTACACAAGTTGATGACAACGCGTTAAATTACTGTAAATGAAAGGTTCCCAACAAATGCAGAGCACCGTCTCTGTTTCTGGACCTCTTGATTTCAAAATTGTGCATAGGCATTATTTTTATGGGAATAACCCTAATATGAAATTCAAAGAAACACATGAGATTTTAGGGGTTTCATCAATCCCTGAAGAAGAACTTTAGTCTATTTGAGACATTTGCACTTCTGAGTCTTAAAGCATTAGATCAGATTGGCTTCACCTTCAGGGGGTTTTACACTTGCACCTGTGAACTATGTACAACTTGTTAAAAAACAAACAAACCCTGAGACCTACAATCAGGTGTTGAACAGAGAGTCTAGAGGCTTGTCTGTCTTTTCTTAAACTTGTGATGAGCAGAATTCTTTGTAATTATATATTATAATTTTCTGATTGGTGAAAGCAGCGTTTTTAAGTTTCTTGCCATTTTTAAAGCCTCAACAGAAAACACAGACATACTTGATTGATCCCCTCTCCCCCAACCAAGAAGTGCTGTCTAGGCTTTTCAGAGATATCTTTAGAAGCAGCGCTTTTCTCTTATATGCACACCATATGGTTATGCAATGTTTAAAGAAATATAATCGTGTGAATACACATTTTACATACGCGTGTGCATAGTTAGTTAGTGCCGCACTGTTACTGTCACCCATCGACCCAATGTTTTGATCATAAAAAGCTAAATATTCTGTGGCGTCTGCCTGCATGTTTACTAGGAAACTTAAGGTTCTTTTTTGATAGTGGTTCATTTTTTAAATCCTGCATTAACATAACATTGACTGAGTTGTAAACAAACGGGAATAATGACCTATATCTTTAAATTTTGTATACTATCCTTGGCCATCTTCACCCTGCAGTTTAAATGTTTTCAAAGACTGTCTTGTTGCTGAAGTTATACCGCACCCCCATTTATTTTTGCTATGTTTGCCACACACATGTTGCCTGAGATGTCAGCAGTATAACAGGGTTCTTACTAGGTCGAAATGCTTGGAGGCAGAAGTTAATTTCCAACTCAACAGAGATAAATGACTTTGCTTTGACCTCCCATGTTCGCTGGCACAACAAACACATTTTGCTATTCTGAGAGAAAAGTACTGTAAATGCCCGTAATTTAATTTAAAAGTGGTAGTTCATTATTTGCAACATTGTAATAGTGATTATCTCAATTTCTTTCTGCCAGGGTTAGATAAATGTATACTTTGTTTGTCTAAAAGGACTCTTCAATTTTCAGTGTCATTTTGTACCTGCGCAGAGAAAAAAACAGAACAAAGAAAAAAAAAGGTGCGGTTTACTATAAAAACCACTGCAGATCTGTGCCTAAGGATGCTAGATAAGTGAATATACTAACGGCAGCATGTTACAGTAGAGCAGATAAATACATTCTTCTATTCTCTGCTTACAATTTTGCTGCTGTTTTTTTTTTAATTATTTGAAAAGGCTAGTGAACAATTTACATGCATTGTCATGTCCGGCAGATCTTGCAAACAGAACAGTGATCTGAATGCATTGTTATGCCAAACATATTTACTATTTCAAGATTAGCTTTATAGGTTCTCTATTGGCTCCCCTTGTTAGTGTGTCTCCTTTATTTTATTTGAGTTATTTTTAACATATTGTGTGACATTGAGTTCAATTTAACATCTAAGAATTGTGCCAGACCTGACAGGCTTAGGAAAGTAAAAGAAAAGGGGAGAAAGAAAAGAAGAGGAAAAAAAATAGAAGAAGAAAATAGAAAGAAGAAACAAGAAATAGCACCAGTAAATAAACCAAATAACTCATCACTTTATAAAACATAAAAGATGCTGTCAAAATTTGCAAAATTAAAATTGTGTGGGCAAAACAAAACAAAAAATTTTGAGACAGCGCAGCCTGTCAAAACTCATGCGCTACACAAGTTCATATGTACTAAATGATGATGCACTAGAAGAAGTAACCAGATTGAGATACACTAGGAGTCTGCCATTGTCACGGCAGACCGCAGCGCTGGCAGCAAGGAGGACCCCAGACGCAGAACTCCGGAGAGGTGAGTGGTGATTTTATTAACAGAAAACAGAACCAAGCAGGGAGATGCCAGAACCGGCTTGACTGGGTTTGGCTGAACACATACACGGCTGTGGGGAAACGACTACCAAACAATGACGCGACAAAGAACGGAAGAAAACTGAGGGCATAAATACACACGAGGGCTAATGACAAGGGAGGAAACAAGTGGGAACACAGGTGACGTCAGTCAAATAAGACTAACCACAGGGGAAGCAAAACCAAACACAACGCACAGGGATCACAAGACTATCAAAATAAAACAGGGAGACCAGACCAGGAACACGCAGACATGACACCAGGAAACACCAGGGACCAGAAATAAACAGAAATACAAAAAGGATCACAAAACACTGGGGCACCGGCCCAGGACCATGACAGCCATCACTAGGCATAGCTGCTTAGCTATTATTATGCAGTTGTTCTTTAAGAGAGTAGTTTACTGAAAGCTCAATTTAATAACATACTGTAATTGAGATTTCAGATGGAAGCAACTTTGATGACAAACCTTTGTGTACTCAATTTACTTCCTTCACTTTGATCTGTTCATTCATGATTATCTCCCTCCAAAATGATCTGATCTCCCTGTGTGCAAATTGTGGTTGTTACATTGATTATGCAATTGAGAATATAAAATTTTAACATATCTATCTCCAAAGGTCTGATAATACAAGGTTCTATATATGTCACTTAACATATTATGTCACATTATCATATGTCACTTTCTTATTTTATATATATATACATATATATATACACTGCTCAAAAAAATAAAGGGAACACTCAAATAACATCCTAGATCTGAATGAATAAATATTCTCATTGAATACTTTGTTCTGTACAAAGTTGAATGTGCTGACAACAAAATCACACAAAAATCATCAATGGAAATCAAATTTATTAACCAATGGAGGCCTGGATTAGCAGCTACCTAACTGAACCAAGTAGACCAAAACAT
>JAMQGT020008013.1:0-19780 GCA_024447675.2 Pterophyllum scalare
GTTATGTTATGTAGCTTTACTTCGTTCAGTTACGTATTGCTTAATTCTTTTCAGAGGATTCTGACTCATAAGGTTAGTGCAAATATGTGAATATTGTCCGCATTTAACAATGCTAAAGAATCCTTTATAAAAATTCCTGGATCCAGATTTTGATCTGAATTACTGCCAAAATTTAATCAACTGTTTGTAGGTTGTGTTTATTTCACTGCACTGAACTGTAAAAACAAATGTGGCGCACAGTCCTAAAATCTTTTGTTTGGTGTTTTCAATGCTGCCAGTGCTTCACTTTGTTAATGAGTAGGACCTGATCCACAGTCACTGTGAACAAGACAAAATGTTACAGTTTCTTCCAATTAGTAAAACAGAGGTTCAGATAAAGTGAGTCTGTACTGTATACAGCATTTTTATACAGCATTTTCCGAAAGAGAATACAAAGTACTTTATGTGATATATAATAAGAAGAATGTCAGTTCTTCCTTGACAGTCTGTCTGTATAGCTGTTACTATAATATTAAGCACATGTTACTAACCTGTATTGAATATCAATACTAGTGTTTCGGAACTGAGTTGTTTTAGCCTCTTTGCACTGGTTCCCAGTATGTTTTATAAACATTTAAGGTTTTGTAAGTAAGTATAAACAATGGTATGTGTATTTTTAGACATTTGTATGCACAGGAAGTTTTTTGAAAGAGAAAATGCTCAGACTGGTGAAGCTGAACTTAAAACATCGTGCTTAAATAATCACTATTTATTCAGGTTAACAACTTTAATATAAAAAAATCATCAACACACGAGTCACAGCAGGAGTCATAAGTCAAGTCAAAACTTTTAATTCTGTTTGGCCAAACAGGGACAGAGTTCTTACTGCTGAACAGCAGCATAATGACAACTAAACCCTACAGACAGTTCTTAAAGCAAGACAACTGGGGCACCTGCATAAGCTCACACACACTGTTTACACAGCCTACACGCACATATATGTTTGGCTAACCTATGCTTTAAGCTGATCTCTGTAAAACGTGATGGTACAAGGTCCAAGCAAACAATGATTCTGCAAATGTTAAGTGAAAGTTCATTTAGGTATCTTCCCATTTAATTTCCTCCCTTTTTGTCATTTAGGACAATTTTGCCCAATTCATTAATTTACACAAGCTAAGCAAGTATGATCTATTCCTCAGAGGAAGACATCTGCCACGTTAATTCTTGAGAGATACAAAACATCACATGATTAGCTCTGCATTTTACCAATCGTCCATCATAGACATTGCTTTAGTTCTTCATCCTCTTCTTCTGAATTGTCAGCATATGGTGGAATCCAGTCTGGGGTTGGATACAAATCTGGCAAGTGTGCTAGAGACTCACTACTGAGAGGATGGTTTTCAAAATAGAGGCTTCTAGGAACCAGTGACTGGCTGGGTGCAGCCCGAGTGATATGACTGGAACCAGGAAGGCCGGGTACCTGTGAAACCTATAGAAGCTAATCTATAAAGAGGAATGTGAAATAGTGTCAAAAGCTGCACTGAGATCGAGGAGGATGTGAATAATAAGTCTAGAATCCGCTGCCATCAGCAGATCATTGGTGATCTTAACCAGAGCTGTCTCGGTAGTGTGTAGGGGATGGAAGCCAGGCTGGAGCCGCTACCAGGAGACAGGCCAGTACACCAGGAAACGTGGAGGAGGCCGTAGGAGGGCAACAACCCAGCAGCAGGACCGCTACCTCTGCCTTTGTGCAAGGAGGAACAGGAGGAGCACTGCCAGAACCCTGCAAAATGACCTCCAGCAGGCCACAAATGTGCATGTGTCTGCACAAACGGTTAGAAACCGACTCCATGAGGATGGTATGAGGGTCCGACGTCCACAGATGGGGGTTGTGCTCACAGCCCAACACCGTGCAGGACGCTTGGCATTTGCCAGAGAACACCAGGATTGGCAAATTCACCACTGGTGCCCTGTGCTCTTCACAGATGAAAGCAGGTTCACACTGATCACACGTGACAGACGTGACAGAGTCTGGAGATGCTGTGGAGAGTGATCTGCTGCCTGCAGCATCCTTCAGCATGACCGGTTTGGCAGTGGGTCAGTAATGGTGTGGGGTGGCATTTCTTTGGAGTGCCGCACAGCCCTCCATGTGCTCGCCAGAGGTAGCATGACTGCCATTAGGTACTGAGATGAGATCCTCAGACCCCTTGTGAGACCATATGCTGGTGCGGTTGGCCCTGAGTTCCTCCTAATGCAGGACAATGCTAGACCTCATGTGGCTGGGGTGTGTCAGCAGTTCCTGCAAGATGAAGGCATTGAAGCTATGGACTGGCCCGCCCGTTCCCCAGACCTGAATCCGACTGAGCACATCTGGGACATCATGTCTCGCTCCATCCACCAACGTCACGTTGCACCGCAGACTGTCCAGGAGCTGGTGGATGCTTTAGTCCAGGTCTGGGAGGAGATCCCTCAGGAGACCATCCGCCACCTCATCAGGAGCATGCCCAGGTGTTGTAGGGAGGTCATACAGGCACATGGAGGCCACACACAATACTGAGCCTCATTTTGACTTGTTTTAAGGACAAAGTTGGATCAGCCTGTAGTGTGTTTTTACACTTCAATTTTGTGTGTGACTCCAAATCCAGGCCTCCATTGGTTAATAAATTTGATTTCCATTGATGATTTTTGTGTGATTTTGTTGTCAGCACATTCAACTTTGTACAGAACAAAGTATTCAATGAGAATATTTCATTCATTCAGATCTAGGATGTGTTATTGGAGTGTTCCCTTTATTTTTTTGAGCAGTGTATGACCTGCTTTATCTCCTGATGCCACACCTAGGGACGTGGTGATTGGCACCATGAGGATGCAGTAGACCTTAGAGCAGAGGGCTACTACAGTGGCTGCAGGACTTCTGGGCCATCTTACTGCAACAGGAACTGGTATGGAAGATTCAAGAAGTATGTCCACAGCTGAGAGGGACGAACAGTCTTGATTATTTAATAGAAAGATAAGTGCCACCTTTGCATCTACAAACTTGACTCAGAGGCTTCCAGTATAAAACATATCCATTGGTCTCTGAAGTCTGGAATCAAATCAAGATTGTTTGGTTGTAAAACACAAAAAACAAAAGAAAAGTACAGGAAAACTTTTATTCATTTAATAATACAGATACAGCCACAGCAAGCAAAATGCCACACAAAAAGTATTTCAAATATCAAAAGAAAACAATCAGCACTTAGCAAAGCAACGCTTACTCAAAGTCAGCAAAGAGGAACTCGTGTTAAATGACATCACAGTTAAATGCCCCGTCAGAGGCAGCTGCACCCGTCAAAGACTAATTCACAGAAATGAGTCAAAATACAGGTTTTTGCTTTCAGTGCATGTTTGTAGTGTCCAATCATTACTACATACTACCAACAGGAGTAACCAAAGTAAATTTTCATTCTATAGGAAAGTTTAAAGGGAATTTAACAGCTGCAACAAACTGTCCTCACTTCCTTATACAGCTGTTTCCAATCTGCTAAATGGGTGCCCGTCAGGAGCATGCTGTATTGTGTAATTTGAATATTTTGTCCATATTCAAGCCTGCTGGGAGTAATTGATTCCTTTCAGTTCTGGGTAACTAATATCTTTTTATTCCCTCCCACCCATGTTGGTTGGTTCCCCCCCCACACACACTCACTATATTTTTGCCAATTAAAACACTGATCTAAAGCCTACCCTTCCAATCTTGTGGCTTTACTGTAATTAAAACAAACAAAAACATCAGCAATAATAAAACATAAAAAAGGGTAAAATTTTAAGATTAGTCTATAGATTCAAGAAAGAAGGTCCTGAAATGAAATGTATGATGACTGTTCAGATGAAGGTCTACAAAATCCAGTTTTGACAGACATAAAATCATGCAATTTTACTGAAATTACTACAAAAGATAGAAAAATACTTCTTGTATTACAGTTGGCAGCAGACTGGCTGGGCTCAGAGGAGGTGGTGGTGAAGACTGGTTAGTGCAGCCAGATCACATGATGGAGCAGCCTCTCTTGGCAGTGCTAGGCTTTTCCTACAAAAATCAAATCTATAATCAGACTTTTAAAGCACACATCACAGATATTCATGCTTACTTCTCAAAGAACTGCATTTCTGGCAAAAGGTAAATGGTATTAAATCACAACACCTTTGACCTAGAATAGCAAATACTTCACACACGCATAGCTTTAGACTGATATGATCGTGTCACTAAAATTTATTAAAATATTCCATTTTCTCACCAGCCCGACAGGGTTACATGGATGCTGGAGCCTATCCAGGATGGCATAAGCTCCATTTACACAGAGAGTAGTATGTGCTGCAGGGTTGAGCAAACGGCCCAAAATTTGTGTTGCGCTGGCAGCCGCGTTTAAACACTCATTCAGTTGTTCGGTCTGTGCATCTACTCCCTAATAATCTTTTCTATTGGTCGTGTAGATGTGGGGCATCGTGAGTGTACAGTCCTTTTACAGCTATCGATTCATATCTCACTGCCAGTTTTTAAAGGTTTAATCTTGATGCCTCCCACTCTGCGAATCGCCACCTTATCACGGTGAAGGTCTTTGTTACCACGTTTCAACTGACAAGGTGCCGGTGCTTGTGCCGATTCCAATGAACTGGAGAACTGCTTAAAAATGGGCCTGTGTTTCTACTGCGCGTTGTGTGGGCGGGTCATGGTCTGGAAACGGAAGCCGAAGGGCACAAAGGTGGGAGAACAAACTCCCCTTTTCAAACTTTATTTCATGTGCTGCAAACATATTTTATGATGTAAACAAAACTACTGCAGCATCTGTGTGGCACAAGATATACACAGACAGTGATTATGAGCAAGATGACGAGTACGCACTTTGCGTCCTTTTATCTGTGACATGAACTGATACAAAGCTGCAAGCTCAGCCTTAGAGTCCAACCGAAGTCACGGTCATTAAAATCGCATCACTTTTCTTGTGTAATACACACCATGCAGTGAAAACTTCACATCAGATCATGCAGCAGAAGGTCACGCCCTTCTGCTGCTTGCGTCCCGTTCTTGTTTCCAGACCAGCTAGCTTGCGGTGCTGGAGTTGAACCCGTTTTTCAGCCGAGCATCGAGTGAGTTTGCAGTGGGAAAAACGCTGAGCCGAGCACTTGGCACTGGCACCAGTTCAGTGGATTATGTGCCTGTGTGAAAGATCAAGTGAACAGTTTACCCTGCCTGGGATAAGGTTACTGGGGTCCCACCCTGGAACCAGGCCTCAGGAGAGAGCTTGAGGGAGAACACCCGGATCCCACCGGCTAAAGTCAGATGCAGCCTGAAGATGAGACATGGGCCCGCCCTCCTGTAGGGCCACAACCTGCAGGAGGCATCAAAGGAGCCAGGTACGGTGTGTTTTTGGGCGGCAGCCCTAGTGGACCAATTCCCAGGCTGGCTACTGGGACATGTAATGTCATCTCTCTGGTGGCAAAACAGCCTGAGGTTGAAAGGTACTGGCTACATATAATTGAACATCCCGGGCTCTGGAACCAGTCTCCTAGAGAGGGGCTGGTTCCAGTCTGGAGTTGGATTGTTGGATTATTTACCAGTGGACGAGAAAGTCGTTTCTCTGTGCCTTCAGACCAGAGAACAGTTTCTGACTGTTTGCACTTATGACAGTACCCAGCCTTCTTCACTGGATGGGGCGCTGCATCTGGTGACTGTCATCCTACTAGGAGACTTTAATGCTCATGTGGGCAACAATAGTGAGACCTGGAGGGGCATGATTGATCTGAACCCGAGTGGTGTTCTGTTATTTGACGTCTGTGCAGACCACAGTTTGTCCATAACAAACACCATGTTCGAACACACAATGATGTGGTCCTGTTGACTTCATCATGTGGTGGCCTCCAGCTTGCACTGAAGCAGTTCGCAGCTGAGCAAGGAGGCGGCCCCAGGGCAGACCCAGGACATGCTGGAGAGAATATATCTCTTGGTTGTCCTGGGAACACCTCTGTGTTCCCCAAGAGACGCTGAGAAGGTGGCTGGGGAGAAGGAGGTCTGGGTTTCTCTGCTCAGGCTGCTGCACCACGACCTGGCCCCGGATAAGTCGAAGAAAATAGATAGATGGATGGATCTTAATGCCCTTCTCTGAAACACATCTGTATTTAGTAGCAGGACTTTAGACAGTGTGGCAGAACCTTACCTGTTGGTGGAAAGCACCTTCCTCAATGGGCTCTACTCCGTTATCATCTTCCTCACCCTGCTCTTCTACTGCGGTGTTATATGTAGTAGTTCTCTTTGCCACCTCCTGCCACACAGAGCATACAAATCACTTAACACCTACAGGTATTTCTGACTTGGTGATGGCAAATCATTGCTAGCAGAATATAGAGGCAGACCACTGAGCATCAATAACTGAAGGGGGGAGGGGGACTGGAGACGCTGTGTGTGTGCAGTTTTACCTCTCCCTGAGGATTGATGAGCACTACATGGACATCTTCCCCTGAACCCCAGGAGGACTGGTTCTTCCACACCAGGTCTGTAGGAGGTCTGGTGCTCACACCAGCATCAGATGCCCAAATCTATACAGAGCAAACACATACCCACAGTCATTCACCCATTCAACACAACATCGCACTGAGTAACTATGAACATGCACAGCATCTGTAAAATCCAGACATGCTGCCCCCCAAAAATAAAATTAAAAAATTACATTTCTAAACTGAAGACTTTATTAAACTGGATATCACATATTTAAGAGTTCTATTAGATGTTAAGAGGATTTGAACATGACAAATTCTTAAACTCTCCTTACCAAGGAGACTTTAATGCTCTTACCATGACTTTCTGGCCAGCCTTCAGCAAATATTTAGGAGTAAACTTGTAGGTAGCTGAAGCATTTCCAGTGGTTTTGGTGATCTCATAGCCCACCATTGCCTGGTCCTGCGACAGACAGTAAACTATAAACGTATCCAATATACAAAAATTACACTGGAAATCCACATAAACATGAAGTGACATGAATCATGTCAGACTTGCCTCATCTCCACTATTATGAAGGCAGATGAATTTGCCATCTGTATCAATCTCATCAATGCAGATGGGTCCTGTGGCTGAGGCAGTGTGCGCTATTGACACTGAGCTGCTGGCTTCCTGTTCCTCCACATCAATGCGCTTCCGCTTTCCCTGAGTGGTGCAAACACTGCGACTGCTGGATGAGGCTCGAGACACTGTTACACGAGATGAAGGACTTGGAGACAGCTTTAGCCTAAAGGAGGGAAGCACCGAAGTTAAATTGAGAGATGCGGGCAATCAAAGCTTGTCAGAAGGAATGCCAAAAGGTGAGCCAAAGTTTTTGTTTTGTCACCTTTCTTCTTCTCCCTCCAGAAGCTTACGGTAGGCATTGATCTCCATGTCCAGAGCCAGTTTAACATCAAGCAACTGCTCATACTCTTCAAGCTGTTGCTGCATCTTGGCTTGGACCTCTGCCATCTCACGGTCTTTTTCTGCCAGCAGCTTGCGGCTCGTGTCTTTCTCCAGTCCCAATGCCGCCTCCAGCTCCGCTATACGATCACGCCAACCACGAGTCTGAATATTTGCAAGAAGATAGAGTTGAGCAGGCAAGTCCACTATGTCACCCAGCAGTGCTTTGTTGTGAAGCAGATATCAAAACTCTTTAGTTACACTCATTTAGTAATAATTTAGTATTTAGGTTAGGCCTCAATACTAGTTGGTATAGGAAGCAAACAATTTTAAGTATGAAGTCTGGATATTTAACAGGTGGTTTAGCAGAGAAACATTAATAAAAAAATAAAAAAAATCTTTTGCCATGTTGCTTTCTGTAGCCCCACATAATCAAGCATGAACAGGACCATCGCGAGATCGCGTGTGCCATAGCCGGCCGCTGAAATTCTCAACCTGCACAAGACAACCTCAGTATGGCACAGCGCTGGCTGATCAACCGCTGGCTACAACCCTGCCCACTGCCAATCTCATTGTACACTCTGTATAATGACAATAAAGGCATTCTTTTCTATTCTATTCAGTGCCATGGTGAATTGGGTATTCAAGCTCCACTGATGGCTCTTTCCCTACTCATACTGAGGGTGAATATACTCAAGAGCTGATTGAACAAACTCTGATCAGCCTTTTTGGAACAGTAAAGTCAGAGCTGTTGATCTCAGGGTTAATCAAGCCAGTTTCAATTTAAACTCAGATTATTCAAGATGCTTCCTGGAATAGCGCCTTGTTCAGTACTCAGAGTCAGCACTGAGAAACACGTATGTTAGCTGTCAAAAATTATTGCCTTGATAAGACACAATGCCAACCTCTTTCTGCAGACCTGCCAGCTGCGCGGTGAGGCTTTCAATCCTCAGAGCAGACTCTCTGAGTTCCTCTCGAGCCATGTTGGCTGACGCTCCATTCATCTCTGATAAGCAATGCAGGTCTTCCAGCTGTAGACAAACGCACAGATGATTTAAGACTCAACAACAATAACACAGCTGCACACCCTGAAAGAGGAACTGAGAGGTGTCAGTCACTTCCTGAAATGCAGGAAGTTAGTGAGGTCTTGTTTAATGTGCTGTTTGCTTTCTTATATAGGAGCCACTTAAACTTAACATGATTGTTAGCTTTCAACTGTTTTGTCAGCATACCAGTGTTTCTACTAACATTTCTGGTTGGCCCCCTTACTCCAGTTAAAAGTATACTTCAGACAACTTTGTGTAAACATTTTTGTTTTTTGATTCTGTAATGAAGGTCCTCTTCACTACAGGTCTAACAGTAAAATATACACAGGTAATTTTAAGATTAGGCATCTTTTATTTGTTTCATAGGTTTCTGTTGGCAGTCTCCCAGCTGGTACTGGTGAAGGTCTGCCTAGGAATAGAAATTCTGATTAATAAGTAAACATATGTATTACAAGATTGGTTCTTACCCATGCTTTTTCCCCAGGGGGTGTTCCAGCCAAAACAGTCCCCAGGCTTCATGAGTGCCTTTTAAAGGTTTCAGGTGGCACCAAGTAATTGAAGAGGGGATTGAAATGCTATTATCAGTTTTATAGTAGATTAGGGTGATAGGCCAAGTATGGAAATATTTTATTTAATAGTTATCTTTGTAGCATTGATGTCATACCAATAAAGTTGATTAGATAAGCTGTGTGTTTAATTCATTAGTTTAGTTTAGTGTGTAACCCCAGAGAATGGTTTGGCTTGGGGGTTAATTAGCATCAGTCTATAAAAGGCAGTCAGTTAACATCAGACTGTTGCTGGAACCCTGCCCACCACTGGGCTGCATTGTTTAATGTTGTGTTATGTTTTGTGTTCCAATGAAACTTATAGAAGAGTCATTAAGGGAAGAGTTTACCCTGCCCAGGATTGGGTTACTGGGGCCCCCCACCATGCAGCCAGGCCTTGGGAGGAAGCTCATGGGAGAGCATTACCTGGGCATTACCCCGTGGTGCCTGGCGGGGTGCAGCCCAATGAGAAGACCCAGTCCGCAAATTCTTCAACTCCAACCTCTGGCAGAACTTAAAGAGCATTCTGAGGGAGGCTGAGGACACCGAGTCCGAATGGATCACGTTCCACACTTGTCGAGGCTACTGCTCGGACAACGGGCGAAGCAAAAACTCTGTGGTAGGACTTCAGTGAGGCCATGGAAAAAATGGATGGCCTTGAAGCAATTCTGCCAAATCAGCGACTCACGTGGTATATAGGGTGGGTGGAGTGCTGCTGACTTCAATTGATGCTATAGTCGGATGGTGGAAGGAACACTTTGAGGATCTACTTAATCCCACTGACACACCTCCTGAAGCCGAGCCTGGGAACGAGGGGGAGGACTCACTTATCACTCGGGGTGAGGTCACAGAGGCAGTTAAACATCTTGTGTGTGCTCCACATGGAACTTCAGCTGTTGCCTTTGGGGGAATGTACACAAGTATTGCTATGACAAGCTGGGACTCCTTTACTGTTGGTGTTGGGACTTCACCAGGGGTGCCCTTTGTCACCAATTTCTAGGCATAGCCAAGTAGAAGGCTTCCACCTTGGTGGCCTAAGAATCTCGTCTCTAAGGTGGGTGCTAATTCTCAGCTGTGAACCGTTCCACTGCCAGCTGGAGGCCACCGCAAATATGAGATGAGCTATGTCAGACATATGAATTTCACTCTGGGAAAAATGAAGTTATTCTTATGAACTCAAACACTCTGTGCCAGACAACATCTGTGGAGGATCTCTCTGGGCTTCCTCTGGTGTTTGTTTTCCCCATTTTTCCAATTATGCCCAGGTGGTCAGGATGACATATACCGATATAACTTCTAGATATATTGTTTGACAGTCAGCATACTTGGGTCATGTGACTGCAGTTTTGCACCACCGGGGGGTGGGGGTGGTGTTACACAATTCATACCACCATCTCTGATTAGTTGACTGATAATACACTGTTTATGCTTTGGCGTATATCATTGTGGTGGTGGGGTGTGGTTTGTGGCTCAGCAGCAGGAGAGGGGTGGTGTCATATGCAGCAGCGTGCTGTGACCGGGCGTAGGTTGAAGAAAGACTGGAGCCTGTCAGCAGAGAAGTGGGAACGGTGCACCAGAACTGACCAGGCACGACTGTACAAAGCAGTAAACTGCTCAAAATCTGTGTTGCGTAAATAAAGGAACATGTAGTGAACAAGACAGGTGTAGATGGTGTAGATGTGCTACAATCAAATAGTTACAAGTTCACCATACAAGATAGTCAGATGATTTTCCACAGGGCATTATGTAAATGGTATTTATATACTGAGATTCTGTGTGTTCATACTTTAGCTACATAGGTGCTCTCCATGTTCTCCTTGTAGACCTTGAGCTGCTCCTCAGTCTGAGCCCTCATGTCAGTCAAGGCCCGTGTCAGTTTAAATTCATACTCTTCCTTCCTTCCAGAATCCAACTCCACCATTCGGCTCTCATAGCGCTGCCGGGTCTCCTTCACTTCCTGTAGCACAACACAGTCATCATTCGTCTCAGCTAATTAGACATGATCATGAAGGACAATCTGGGTAAATTTCATCATTGTTCAAAGCACGCCAAACAGCAAGTTATCCACTGATTTCACGCTCCATAAAGGGGGTGGGGGGTGTTTGTGCTGTCCATTCACAGGCCACAAACTACCTGATATCAGCACACAATATGCCTAGGTGCAGTCCCAAGATGACAAATGTGCAATTTTTTTGGTAAGCCCAGGAATCCGAACTGTGAGCTGGTATCAAATCAAACAAACTGCACTATCTGGGAAAACTGAGCAGAGCTTGTTTAGACCATAGACAGTAAATGACGGATGTGGCTACAACGACATCATCTATCAATCTCTGAAGTCCACTTCTGTAACCTTGAGATGATCTTCTCTTGTACGACCATCTTGGTTTCAAAAACCATATTCTGGGACAGGCCTGACCGCAAAACTGCAAAGTCATTGGCTAATGACCTGTGATTGACAAGTCATGAGCAGATGAGCGTGCAGTTTCATACCATAGCATCTTTAATTCCATTCTGAAATACTATGATCAAGATTACTGAAGTAGATTTGTTTATTTAATGACCAAAAATGAATGAATGAGACTACAAACTCAGCAGTCAAGGCAGAAAGCCATTTTCCCCATAGACTTCTATAGGACCAGAAGTCTTTTTGCACCAATGGCTAGACTACAGTTTTTTTTTTTTGGCACTTCTGCATTGTCTTCATTTTTCTAACTTAGAAGCTATTTTCATGTTTTATACAGTCTATGGTTTATATCCAGCGAACTAACTAAACCCAGCTAACTTTATCTCTGGTGCAACAGTTTTAGATACACTATACATAATACACTATACTGTACGCTAGGGGGCACAGTTTTTTAAATTACGCTCTCGGCTATAATGGGCCAGCCTGACTGGGATCAGGGGCATAGAGTTTGGTAGGGAAACATCCCTGCCAATATCAAATAGCGCCCACTATGTCCCTACCAATCACAGGCATGATTAGGTGAGAAAATAGTGAGGCACACTGGAGAGTTTATTCTCCTGTTTCCAGCATGATGAGAAAGAATGCGGAGCGGAAAAATCTAGTTCACATACAATGAAGTCTAGTGACCGCAGCTGCATGTAGAGCAGCTGAACAGCTGAAGCAGTAAGTCACAGTCTGTACTTTATACTTAGGCTCAAAGTTCTGCCTTCATATAAAATGACATTTCCTCCACTCTGCACTGTGACCCCCAATACAACATTCATTACACACGAGCGAATTCCAGCAAAATTTCCTCGCTTAGCATAACAAATGGCCTACCGCTAAGTGAATCCGTTTGGCAATATAGTATTATAGTATTCATTTACAGTATCATTTATTAGATATTCGTTCTATATCCGTTCATTTGAAACAGTGCAGAAGCGTGAGTGCGAACTTTTGTGCACATACAACACCACAAGTCATGTCCGAAGCATCAGTTCTATCCACTGAATGATAGCAAGGCAAATTATTATCAGATTCACGTTAAATCTAATGATGTTCAGTTGGTGCATTATAAGGAAAACAAGCAAATGGAGAGAAAAGAACCTGAACTGGTGAGCTATTGGCGATACTTCTGGCCACTGCGGAGCCTAGAGATCACTGCTCACGGGCAGTCAAAGCCTCACCTCCTCATGCATGCTCCTACGGAAGTCCAATTCCTCAGTCAGACTCTGGCAGCGGTTTTCCATGTCAACACGCAGGAGCATCTCATCTGAAAGGTGCTTCTTGGTCTGAGCAAGACCTGTCTCCAGCTAAGAACACAAAAGTACAGGTAGTACTGTTAAAATCTATCTAGGTAAAAGAAAAGTGTATTCAAAGAGAGCAGTAACGGGGGGGGGTAATGCTGTACCTCCTGTAGCTGTTCCTGCAGATCAGCCAGTGTGACATCCAGGGCCTTCTTCTCAGACAGCGCAGTAGCCAGCATAGCCTCTTTAGTGTTCAGCTGAGCCTCCAAGTCCTTCAGCCTGGCCTGACCTCCTGCTGCCTCAGACTCCTTCTTGTTATAGCTGAAACAAGGCAAGGTCAGAGCATGCAAATGACAGCTTTGAACTGTGGATTTATTTTACACCACTAAATCTAAAAACCACATTCACCGACCTAAAATCATACACAATAATACCAAAAGCAAAGTTCAGATGTTTCTCTGTGTGAAACAAACAGCGGCAGATGGAGCAGCCACAAAGTTCTCCTGCCATCACATTGCTGATCAGGTGTTTGATGAAGGCCTCCTCCAGCTGTTTCCCAGAAAAGGTTTTGATTTTGTTCTGATGAGAAGGAACTGCTCACTGTTCATCGTGGTTTAATTTAAGAAAGTTTGTGGTGAACCAAGATTAGATTTCAGACAAGCAGGTGGATGAAATGCTCGGCTTACACGGTGACACTTGAGCGCTGCTGAATTTAAACGAAGGGTCAAAGCAACAAATTTGTGTTGCGGATTTTTCATAATTGAATCATTCAAGTTAGTCATGGATGCGCTATAGAGCAGAACGTCATCAAGAAACGGACAAACTGAAATTGAAATATGGGGGCCATGGACCACTCATGCCTGAAATACCAGTCACTGACAGAAACATGCTCCATTTATGCTACAGAGGCGGGGAGGAAAAAAAAACTTGAGTTATATTAATAATTTTTGGTCATACCACACAGAACTGTGTGTAAATTTAAACACTTTACTCCAAAAGATTGATTTCAGTTGGATTCTCCTTTTAATTCCAGAATATATTTTTTAAAATATTAGCATACGAGTTAGACTTGACATCAAACACACAACAGGTGTTGTGTTTTCCAGCTCTAAGGCCCTGTCAGTCTGTCTGTCTGTCAGTGCCACCTGCTGTCAACAACTAATGCATGATTTCCCACGCACAATATTTCCTTTAAACAATATATGCAGATCTGCAGATGACTGCAAGCTCAACAACACCTGCAGATAGCAGATTTTCGCATCTCCCAGGCTCAACCAATCAATCCATCCACCTTAGACAGGCTGCCGGTTTGCTAATATCTTTGAGAAATGTAAAAATCCTGTTCAGAGGTGCCACCTTATTACTATCTTGTGGTATGTTATACAAAGGTTAAAAAAAAAAATCACATTTAGTTTCACAGCAAGTGAAAGAAACGTGAAAATGCACAAAGCTGGGTGCTAGGTGCTGGGGGGTTTAAACTTACATACACAAAGGCTCTAAAATTAACAGTTTTACTTGTTTACTATACTTTTTCAATAATTAATTACACACGGTAAAAGTTGCCCGTAGCTCTTCCAGCAACCTAATTACCAGCGGAGGGAAACACAGCCAGCCACTCATTTAAAAATATTTAAAATGTTTATAGTACTACGCCTTTTATAAAAACATCCATAAATCAGCAAACATACAGGAACCGTATTTAAGAGCGATCCCCTGACGACTCACAAACCAAATTAAGACAATAACGCAGTAAAAGATTTTTGTTTGTTTGTTTTGATCAAGCAGTTTGACGCTCTCCGGTGAGTAAACGTAACCCCGGACGGACTTGACGTGCGTAATGTTGCAGAAGTGGCTCGAAAATCAAAGTCAGCATACAGCCTTTCGCCAACCATACCAGGTTCCAGTTCTTATTAGCCCGAGTAACAGGATTAAAGTGTTAGAGGCTTACTTCTGCAGAAGTTGCTCATACTGGGATGTGATGTTTCCCAGCTCTATCTGTAGCCAGGCCCGCTCCTTGGAAGAGTCGTCTAAACACCTCCTGGCGTCGGCAAGCTCCGTCTCATACAGCGCCTTCAGTCCAGTTACCTCACGGCTCCTCACATCTTCCTTCTCGTCAATTTGCAGGCGGAGTACATCATTTTCAGATTCCAAACTGCGAACCTTGTCTATGTAAACGGCCAGGCGGTCGTTCAGGTCCCGGAGCTGTTGCTTCTCCTGCAATCTAGTTATCCTGGTCGGGCTCAGCGGCGTACCGCTGCCACACGTGCTTCTCTGACCGGTAGGAGTTGCAACCGCAGTCGCCATTGTAGTGGAGAGTTTAAATAATTTGTATTAAAGACAATTCCAAAATCAAAGCAAGATTCCACTTGCGTAAAGGAATCGCTTTATATTTAGGGCAACAACCAATACTTAAGAAAACTGTCCTGACCTAACCAAAGAAAGAGCGGTTTGGCTTCCTAACATGGCGACTCATTGAAAATGTTACGTTGTGTACCATTAGCCAATGGCATAGCTTGACGCAATGCGTTCTTTCAAACGCAACCTTTGGGTTTATTTGTAGGTCTGACCGAGGTACACCGGAAGTCTTCAGCGCAGGCGGAGTTTTCATCCGAACGTCCTGGTATTAAAAACAAGCGTTTCCTGGCGCAAGCAATAACGGCTGAGCCGAAATTCATTTTATCGCACCATCACCACACACAGACACAATAAAATAAATAAATAGGATTAATTAGGTTACATACTTTTATTTTAATTTAAAATTCACACATCAAAATTAAAATATAGTTAAAATATAGTTAATGTAGAACAGCATAAATTCATAAAAACAAAGAATGCCAAATGTGCAAATGCAGTGTGCAAATTAGAATATAGACAAAGAATTAAATATTTTAAATAGCTATATAAACAAAAACAACCAAGCTGAAAAAAGGTTGAATGTGCAAATGGCAATAGCATGTGCATAAAATCAGCCACATGATGAACAGCAATGTTTTTAAGTACTTATTTGTTTGAATATTTAGTTTATTATTTACTTTAATCAGTGACTGGAGTGAAGTCAGTGACCTGGTTCAGCTGAATCAGGTGAGTCAGCTGTGTTTCCGCTGAGTGAAAACTCAGATATAAAGCTGCCTTTTGAGCTTCATCTTGTGTTCCAAGTCCTGCATCTTGGGTCCGTTCTCTGCCTTCCACTCAGTCGGCCTTGACAGAAAGTGGTGACCTCTCCTGATGCAGGGTAACACACTGTTATAACAACTTTCTGGGGACCAAGGTTTTTCTCTTTTTGTAACCAACAGAAAACATGCATGCTGACTGGTACTTCAAAAGGATATTATATCCAAATTTTGCTATAAACAGAATTGTTATTTATACCAGTGTTTGTTTTATTTTAACAAGAAGATGATCACTCTCCACTCTGCCAGTTATGCCTAGAAGGTACACTATATTACCACACCTATTCACGCACTCATCCAAATCATTGAATTCAGGTGTTCAGATCACTTCAGTGCCCACAAGTCTATAAAGGCATGCAGACAGCTTCTACAGACATTTGTCAAAGAATGGGTCACTCTCAGGAGCTCAGTGAATTCCAGCGTGGTATTGTGGAAGGATGCCACCTGTTTAAAAATTCCAGCAAAATTTCCTCGCTTAGCATAACAAATGGCCTACCACTAAGTGAATCCTTTTGGCAATATAGTATATCTCTGCTGCTTTCCAGCAGTGAATTAGGTTATTCTTTATAATAATCAATCAGACACCTGTATTTCTTTCATTGCTTTGCCCGTCTGCGTGTTTTGCTTCAGCCACCGCCAAAGTCGGTACGGTCAGCTGAGTCTGAAGTCCCACAGGCTAACCAAGCCTGATAGGGCTCCTTCTTCAGCTTGAGGCAGTCGCAGCTCTGTGTGGCAGCCTCAAAAATTGAGGTGTAGAACATGGTTAATTTGGACTCAATGTCCTCAGCCTTCTTTGGACTTGGGACTTTGCCAGGCATTCCTAATGCACCCCCACTATATGTTTAGGTGAGCCAGAATCATCACCCGCAACCTGATCCAACTCACCACCAGGTGGTGATCAGTTGGCAGCTCAGCTCCTCTCTTCACCTGAGTATCTAGAACATTTGGCCACAGATCTATTCATACAATTACAAAATCAATCATCGTTTTATGCCCTATGAAGTCCTGGAGCCATGTATACTTCCTGACATCCTCATGTTTGTTTTTCATGATAAACTGTCATTTATACATTAGTTCAATAACAAAACAACACTCAGGTTCAGATCAGGCAGGTCATTCCTCTCAATCACGCCCCTCCAAGTCTCACTATTGTTGTCCACGTTAGCACCGAAGTCTCCCCATAGGATGACAGAGTCACCAGGTGGCACATTTTTGAACACCCTGCCCAGTGACTCCAAGAAGGCTGGGTACTCTGAACCCCCAAGGCACAGGGAAGCAACCTTGTCATCAGCTGGCAAAATCCCCAAAGTACAAGCAGCAAGCTGAGGGGATACGAGAATACCCAAGCCTGCCTGCTGCTCTCACCGAGGGTAATCCCAGAATGGAACAGAGTCCAGGACCTCTCCAGAAGATGGGTTCCAGAGCCCAAGCCATGTGTTGAGATGAGACAGACATATCTAGCGGGAATCTCTCACCCTCATGCACTAGTTCAGGCTTTTTCCCCACCAGACACGTGACAATACATTCCCTGTTAGCCAGCCTCTATAGCCGGGGATCAGACTGCCAGGCCCTCCACCCTTGACTGCAGCATCACACACATTGTACCTGACCCCTACAATACCTCCTGTGGTTGGTGGGCCTACAGGAGGGTGAGTCCATGTCTTCTCTTCGGCCGAACCCCATTGTCTAAGGTGGGATGTTTAGTGGCCCCGCCCACTAGAAGCTCTCCCTCGAGCACCCTCCCAAGGCCTGGCTCCAGGGTAGGGCCTAGGGAAGCCTATGCCGGGCAGGATACACTTGTCCCTTGCTTTTTTCCCTCTAACAGGGGTTGAAATAATCAGACTGTAAGTAATGTTAAGTAGTGTATAACTTCAAGCCTATGACCAACAATGTTTGATGGTGATGTTTTTATTGTTTTATTGCAAGTAGGAGACGGTCCTTATAATGTGGGTGTGTGTGTGTCAATTTGTCATATAATCAGCAAAAGACAGTGATGAATAGCTTTGGAAATAGTTTATTCAGTGCTACTCTTTCACACAAATTGAATCATGAGTTTTTCTAAATGTACTGCTTTCCAAGCAGACACAGACACCACAGCAGCACACTTGGACAGTCCTACAGCTATGGGCCTGCATATGAATACTTATGACAATGTTGCTACTCAGCATCAGTGCTGGAAATGTTTCTTTTTTTCTGCTTGAGACATTGCCATCATCATCATTAGAAACAATGGAAGCACAGGTCATGGAGGTTACAGCAGCAGAGAATCATCAGAGGTGTTTCAGTAAAATAAGAAAACAAGTATACTGCAGATGCACTAGCAACAGTATACTGAGTGATACTGAGTGATACAGTCATAGGAACACAAAGCAATTTTAGTTCCATGTTACTGTGGTTCCATAAGTAACATCTAACCTCAGTAATATTTTCATTATACTAGAAAACTGTGCTTGCAGCATGGTTATTATTGTGCATTATTCATTGTTGTATGTAGTCCTTCATTTTGATGTTTATCACAGAACCCATTGCGAACTGACAGTGTGTTTGGTTCTACTGATGAATTACAGTGCTGAGTATGCAGTTAGTGTAAAGTGTCTTCTTCTAGTTCATACATAGCCAGGGCTAAAACAGTTCACACTGCTTATCCGCATTCACAAAAGAATAGTACTTAGAAGTTATTCATGGATGCAGCGTTTAGCTAATATCTAATGCAAGAGCATGATGATGATGGTGATGATTGTCTTAAATAGCACCCTCCCCATTACTTAGTTCAACTTAAGAAAAGCAGTGATATTGACATGGAATAATCTGTCCTCATAAGTAACAATTGGTGCCTCTATTAAATAATGCAATTGAACTTTAAAAGTTTATCAGTTTGTCTGTTGCAAATGAATTGCAGCCTTCCATCCTCCATCATGTGCCAGCCCGATGATTAAGAACCTTATGGAGATCAGGACATCTTCCTTTAAAAGCTAAGCATCATTCAGAGTGAATGACTTGCATGGTAGCAATTATAAACAGGCAGGGTTATGGAATAACTGCAGTCATGATTAAACAATGCACAGAATCAAACAACTCCACATGCTTCTAAAATGCAGCACATTTTATTTCCTTTGAGTGATTTGATCCTGTTTCCACCTGTCTGTTCTCTCACCAGGTAAAACAAAACAAAAGAAAAAATATTGCACTGGCATAGCCTTGATCTGTGTGGATACTATGAATGTAGACCAACTCTGGGATGTGAGAGGTGGTTCTTGATATAACAGACGGCTTAATTGATTTTCCTCCTCATCTAGACTTTTCATAGTATGGCCTTCACTGAAATGAGCAGGAATCTTAAATTTGAGAAAAATTTAATCATGCCAGTGCAACTGTTCCAATAGCAAATTATTCCTATTTTGAAATGTACTTGTTATACGCTGTTACAAAGCCTTAAGCAGAGGCCTGTACTACGGAGCAGGATTTTGGCTTATCCAGAGTTAACTTTGGTTTTCTCTGCCATCAAGGTGGGTTGACTTCTGGGGTCAATTGCCATCGTAATTTATGCTGTGGACCTAACCTGCTGTAATTTAAGTTCCACATTAGAAGGTATGAAGGTATGAACAGGCATGAAATCACTGCCTGGTGACCAATCAGTTCTCCAGAAAATAGCATCACCATTCCTGGATTCCCTGATGAACATCATTAATGAACATGGATTCTTAGACACAACTTCATTCCATGATTGTTTTCTGTGTTAGGAGCAAATAATTTTATAATAATTTTATTGTTCTACACTGTACTTGCCGACCTCGTACCAAATCCTATACGTAGACTAAGCCTATGCTTAGAATTCTGTTTTTATATTTAATCTTTACTTTCAAACCCTTAAACAACACAGAGCTTACAGCTGAGGGAGTAAAAACTGCTGGGAGCGGGGTTTTTTTCAGAGTTTCAGCAATA
>JAMQGT020008014.1:0-89048 GCA_024447675.2 Pterophyllum scalare
CTTCATTAAAAAAACTGTTGATGTAGAGCTTTTCACCTTATAAAAGTAACACCAGTGACTAATAAATATTGAGTTGGATTAGTGCATATTAACCAAGCAATCAATCAGCTAACCCTGAGAATAAAATTACAATAATGAGGGTCCTTTTTTTTTTTTTAACAGTTTTTGCAGCAGTTCTTTTTTATGTTGTAATAACATCAGACTCATCAAGGTACCCAATAAAATTAAGGACAGTAAAAAGAAGTCGCAAGCATTTAGTCAGATCAATGTGGGAGAAAAATGCTGCAGACTACATAGTACAGTGGGTTGGGCATTTATTCATAACAGCTAAGTCCTGTGTTTTGGAGCGGATATTAGTCAATGGAATGTCTACATAACAGTAATAGTATCAGTGTGTGAAAGTGTGTGTGAAATGTGCGGCAGCACATCCTACCCTCACCAATATGAACAATGCAAGATTTTGTCTTGTTGGAAAGATATTAAAGACCGTGTGGGTGGAGGCTGATATGTAATTATCTTCATGTGCCCAGCCAGAAGAAACATGTAGAGACGAGCACACGGGCACACATAAAGGGGAGAATCAGGGTGAATCCAAGAGAATCCCAAACAAATCCTTGGATCAGATGCTGTGGTAATAGTGGTGGTGGTGGTGGGGTGTAACAAGGAAAAATAAGAAGCTAGACTTGGTGCTGGGGTCCTGACTCTATGTTTATGTGCTGGTTACAAGAGAGTATATTAAAACTCACAAGAGACCATGTGCCAAGGGAACAATATACTATGCAAATAACGCTCCTCCATATGGTGAGTCAACTGAGCACTAAACACACACGTCTGCACTGAAGAGCCAAGTGCTTTCTCTCATTTTCATGCTAAATCTACAAAGCCTTGTAACAGCCATCTCTGCTCAGTCTGTGATGAAAAAAAAGGGAAAAGAAACAAGAGGAACACAGAATGAGAGGAGAGGACAGGAGATGATAGGGAGGGAAGGAGCAGACGCTCAATCGAGAAAATAGGAAAAACTAGCCAATCTTGTCTTCTGCTGTGCCTGATTAGCATTCAGTAGGAACTGGAGGAAACAGTTAGCAGTCTGGCCCTTATCAGAGTCTGCCTGCATACCTCCCACACTGGGTCACCACGCTGAAAGCTCACCATGTCTTTTTCCCGTGTCTTCCCGCTGCCTATTATCTGTTAATCCACCCACATTGGTTCATCCCAGAGTAACAGGAAACATTAGCAACTGCTGAAAAAAGATTGACCTCAAGGCACACAGGGAAAACTAATCACTCCAAAAGCCCGCTGGACAAGTATGTTCGTCTAGCCTACACTGTGTCATCTCACCTAACAGCGAGGCTGATCTTCCTACACAATGCTTTGGACAGTGATCCTGAGCTTGCACAACCTGTCCCCGGGAGAGTGGTGACGGGACAAGAGGGATAAGAAAGAAATAGGAGGGATTGGAGGAATAAAATATAGACTTCTGTAGAGGTCAGACACGGTTCGGTGTACCAGCGAGATGCTGCTGTAGCAGAGGGATTCTACTAACCCTGTACTTTATTTTGTAGCATTTAACCTCCCGTGTACAAGCAGCTGGCAGGAGCGTCAAACTCACAAACATAAATCTTTGTAAAAAGTAAATAAAACCATCTGTAAAGGATGGAGGTAAGCGAGCTCCACAGCTGGGGGTTAAATTATCCCTTAAACTTTCCCCCTTTCCACTGGAATGTGTCTGTGGAAATCTTTGATGCACGTGTGTTGAGAGAAAAAGGTAAGCAGTGATGGAATGATGATCCCGTGATTTCCCCTGAGGCCACATCTGCCTCTACTAAGCAGGCCGCCCCTAAAAAGCCCCCTCCGACATTCCTGGAGCATTCCGCTAGCATTCATCACCCGCTCCAAGACCTCTTCTCAAAGCCCCCCACACGCCCCTGCTGTGTGTAACTCTTCTCCTCCACTTCCACTAAGTTCCCTGAAGCTGGCTCCAGAAATGTCCAGAATGTCTGCTATGAGATTTGCCAGAGCCAGAGCACGATCCCTCCCTCCCTCCCTGCAAGCACCGGGGTCATTGTTCATCCCGCTCTGCTCATTTCTTATCCATCGCTCACTCCATCTCTTTTCTCTACCTCTGCAGGGATTTGCGGCTCTCTAATAGAGGCATCTACCATGTCCCACTAACTGCTGGAACAGCTGGAGCTGGGATGCATGTGGAGAGCTGCCCATAATGTGTGTGTTCGTGTGCATGTGTGAGCGGTGGGGTGTGTGTGAGATCGGGCGTGCACAGGCAAACATCTGTGCTGAGAGGAGCAATGGGAAATGATGTTGCAAGCTCCAAGCCTGGAATATCTGTCACATTCTGACATATCAACGCGCCCGACTGCATGCACACACAAGCACACACGGCTGAGGATCGCACTGCTCACGCCTACACCCGCCGAACGCTGCAGCGGCTGTTTTTTTTTCCTCCCCCCATCGGGTATCATAAATCACCCATCTTCTAATTGTCGCTGACTTCCTTGTTCTCTGACAATCTGCTCCTTGACAACCAGCCCATATAACTGACAAACGGTACCCTGGACTTTCGTCGTCCAGGGTAACCGGGACGTTTATCACAGGCCTCCATCCCTCCTGGAAGGGATTCTGCTTGGCAAACCACTGAAAGTTTGATAAGGTGAAGGTGGGCATGAAGCTCCATATTTAGCCACTGCTGTCAGGCTCTGATTTAGCACCACAGGTAATTGCACAGAGTCACAACGAAGCAGGCGGGAAGCAAGTTAGGGGTGTGGGCAAGGAAGGGAAGGGAAAGGAAGGGGTGGTGGTGGTGGTGGGGGGGTGTTGAGGGTAGGCTAAATTATGCTGAATAGCACTGCAGTGATATCCCCATTGCTGTTGAAACAATGCATCGCCGCCAACTACTTTTCATTGAGACAGCAGCATTAAAGCAAGAATAATGGATCCTTGCAGGAACCTCAGCTCAATAGTTGGAGAAACAAAGCTCTCATTGTAATCTCAGGCTCTCTCCCTCCTCTCGTGCATTCATCCCAGTGTTAATCCTTTTCACATTACTCTGACTCTACTGTAGGCCATTAGATGAAGAGAATTACAATTCTACTGTAGGTTTCTAAACCCCCCCCCTTCTATTCTCCTCCTATGTTCAATCAGCTTTTGGCAGTAGTATAAAGAAAATAAAGATCTGTGGAGAAGTTAAAGACACATACATCACAGGCATTCACAGCTGTTCACAAGAAACAAATTCTTGCAGCTGTATCTTATATCAAACCGTACCACATCACAGCGTGCACTGTTATTTTGAAGTCTGACACATTGACATTTGCAGGAATGCGAACATTTTAGGTTAAGGAAACAGCTACTGAAAAAAACAAAAAGCAACCTCAAGGTGCATTTTGTCTTTGAGAAAAAAAAATATGTAGGTGAAATCTGAAACCAGCACTTTTAAGCCACCACAGACAAAGAAAAATCAGCACCTATCCAATGACAACTGGGACGACTGTCTGCTTATGACTTCCTTGTGATACGGGTAAAGTAAAATCTAATTTCATTTTTTTCATCCAAATGAGCAAATCAATTTCATGCTGCAAAGAATATACAGCAGCAGTTAAAAAAAACAAAAAAACCAAAAACACATGAATGGGAATGAATGGGAAAAATGTGGAATCTTTGGATGTTTTGAGACAATTTCAACCTGCTAAAAAACTCCAGCTTCGTCAACTGCTGCCAGCTTTTAGGGTTGTTCACTGACTGTTCACAGCTAAGAGAACTTCTAATATATTACCAAGAAGTACAGATGGTAGTAATGACTGGGACTTCATTTCATGTAAGATTTAATAGAGACACTACAAAGGTAAGGCTCCATTTGCACAGTCATTGTCAAGGCGGAATAAATATCAAACTAAGGCTTAAAAACACAACAAAAACAAATCTTTCTAATCAATTCCAAAAAACAAGCTGTGCCACTGCAAACTTTTCTTTGAAACTCACATCGCATTATCGCTCACACGGCGTCGAGTATTGGCGTTGGGAGAAAATCTCAGAGTGATGGAATCGATTCATCCTGGAAACGCCACACGTGAGCGAACGAAGTATGTTCAGCGGACAGTCTGACCACAGGGGTAAAAAGAAGTGACCGCAGGCACAAAACTGCAGGATGCCATTGACAACAGATCCATATCCATCAGACTAGAACTAGCCTGTGGTGGAAAAGGGCCAGCTGGAAAAAAAAATAGATGGGTGACTGTGATGTAAAGCACCTTTTAGGCTCCAAATGGCTTTGGTGGTGATTATTGTAATAGATCACAAAGGAGTTCCATCACGTACAGAATTAGAAGCATCAGGCTCAATTTTTAAGGCAGGATTCAGTATTTTGTTTTTAACAGTTTTGGGGGGGGGCAAAGAAATGTTACAACAGTAAAAAACAACAGGACAAAGATTATGAATATTAACGCTGAGGTAAAGAGGCCTAATGTATTGTGTCCCACTTTAAACATTTCACACATGAACTTATATTTCTGCCCATTTCTATTCTCATATGTAGCAGACAGCGGGAAGCGGCGCTGCCTACGCTGCTGGTGCAGGAGGGAATGCACGTGACAACTTCTCGCAAGCCGTGGATCCACTGGAATATTTGCCGATTCGTGCATCGGCACAACCCGACATCACATGGACTCTGCACAAGGAAGCTGGCAGGCTGAAGACCAGTTAATGCCTGACTGGGCCGGACAGCTGCGCTCTCATATATGTAAACCTTTGTTGGGTAATGTGCAGAAATGTTAAGGCTCGTGTGAAAACGGCCCCTTTTGTGCCCCAGAAAGCTACCTAATTGGAATTAAACTAAATAAACTGAATTCTTATCTTGCCCTAGAAAAAGCTATTGAAGAGTTTTTAAGGAAAAACAGTCTGGCGAGGGGAAATGGCTGTTTGAAGATTCATTTTGGTGAGACTTTTTCTTTTTTTTTTTTTGCTTCATTAATGCAGAGCTGATGTCAGCAAGGACTCTGTTGGGAAGTGGAAGAGAGCAACATAATTCAAATTGGAATCAATCACTGAGCTGCAAGGACACCTCAGCTCTAGCAGCAGACATTTCGTCTGAGAATTCAGGCTCACTTGTCTACACTGGATGACCACATTACTAATCACCCCTGCAGGAAACATTTAAAGAAGCTTGAAACTATCGTGCAGCCTGGAGCCTTTAAGCCACCGGCATCCATTATGTGATTATTGGGGTATTCACAAATCTCCAGGGGTAACGGAGAGGCTGCCAGGTACGGCCTTAAGACAGAAACGTTGTGATGTGTGATACCAACAGGTACCTGGAGGGTCTCAAAGTGCTTCACACAAGGACACCTCAGCCACACCGGTGCTTGCTTTCCCGGGGGAATATGGAAACAGACCTTCCAGCTGGAGGACAGTCTTCCCATTTATTATGTGTGTGGGCATTTATCCTTTACTGGATAGCCTCTGTGATCGACAGGCCAGGATTTATTAATCTCCTCTGTATTTTGGATTCACGTTTAGTGTATCAAGACTGGAAAATAAGGACTGTAGCTTGTATACAGATGTAACTGATGAGTCAATGGAAATGTTTTGTTATTTACATTACATTACAGATGCGGCATTATAGACCCATGGAATTGCTATGGATTTTTCAGCATTTTCTCGCATTTTATAGCCCAAGAAATTTACTGTTGGAGGAAACAACTGGCTCAATTATTTGACGATGAAAGTCACCGTTAGTTGCGCCCTGAAAGCACGCTACTTCACCCCATTATACGCTTGTGTCCTATAGTTGCTGGATGTTTTCAGTCCAGTGGAAAATAAAAAAGGAATTTGTTCTTGTGCATCACGTGCAAAGCCATGTCCTTTCCCTTCCACATTAAACTTTTAACTTTGAGCAAATCACATCTCTGTGGACTTTTAATCGACAGATCAGTCTTAGACACTGTAATACTGTGTTGTTTATTATTTTGGCTGTGTCCCTCCCTCTAGCAACACTCCCAAATGTATATAAAGGAATCTGTCGGCTTCCTCTCTGTGCTTCACTGGTCAGTCGGGACAGCTAATCAAATTTCATGTTGGGCAGGACAGGAATTTTCTGCTGTGTTGTTAAAAAAAACCAAACCAAAATAAAAAAACCAACCTGAAATACATCTCTGTTTATAGACTTATTATTCCATTTATCAGTTTTGTTGTCTCTTCTATTCGGCAGCAACACAAACTACTCGATATGAGTGAATCTGGCTCCATTAGATAAAACCTGAGCCTCACAGATTTATCTATTCTGACCTGCAGGGCTTTCCAACCAAGGATAATGCTGGTGTTTAGCAAATCACCACCATGTTCTCCCGTCTCCTCTCTGCTAGTATATAAACACAGTCAGCATAAATGAAATATGGGCTCATTTCCACACCTTAAGGACAAATATTTCGCCGCCATTCACTTTCATATAGTATAAAAACAGCTTACGCGGATTTGTCTCAGCGAGATGGTCAGCGAGAGCAAACATGACGTTTTAATTTGCTTTTACCTGGGCTGGGTTATTCCACTGAGCCTGAGCTCAGACGACTGCTGCATTATGTTACTCTGCTTACTGTCAGCAGACTGAAACTGACAGGAAGACAGACGTCTCTGCCAGGAAACAGTCTCGAAAGAACATGATAGGATCTTGCAAACCATTAAATTAATGTTTTGTTATTACAAATGTCCTTATCTGGTTTCTTTAACAGTTTGAAAAGCACTGGAAGACCTTTCTTTTACAAGTGAAGTATTACCCTGATGACGGTATGCTTTATTAGGGCCCAAACACCAGCAGTTCCTGTTTATTGTTACTATTTATGTGTTATTGTGGCATGGAAACATGGGTTGGGGCTGTGTCTACTAAGGGCCAAGAAAAACTGATATGGCAAAATAACATACCCGACTGACACACTGGTGCCAAATATTATTTTAAATGTCACTAATTTATTTATTTGTATATTTTTATTTATTGCCAGAGTTTGATGTTTTGCATATTGCAGGATTGTGATAATTTGTGGCAATGCATCTTGATATTACTGATCCCGACCGACTGGTTCCCACCGCTGTTGTTTACAGTTGATCATTAACTTCCACTGTGGCCGGCAGATTTTCATTTCTTGGTGAAAAGGTTTGGGGGGAAAAAAAAAAGAGCAACATACTGACCAATACACAGGATAAAACTCAATTCAGCATTTATCTCTTACCAGTGTTAACATTTGCCGCAGCAAAATATACTACAGTACATATTGACTCAACTGAGATTCATTGCACTCACTGTTGGAAAAAATAAAAATCCCCCAAAGCCTTTCTGTTACCTGTAGCTCTTTCCAGCTTCCAGAAACACGTAAGCACAGAGTGAGCTGGGTCTGATCTAGTCTAATCCAGTTCCTCGCCAACCCACCATGCAGTGGAGGTCAAGGACACCCCAGTGTAACCTCCACCTGTCAGTGCAGGTTGGCAGGGGAGGGATTATGGGGAGATGCGGGAGACAGATTAAAGGGCGCCACAAACAGAGATCTGGGGTGCCAATCTGCTGAGCAGCAGGGGATAACCCCCCCCACACACACACACACACACTTTCAGAGCATTGGTGTATGAGAAGCTCACACCAAACTATCCCCAATGGTCGTGTATACACTAACAGGGACACGCTCAAACAAATGCTTCACTCACACACGTGAGATGAGTAATTTAATTTTTAACCCTTCCTCTCCTCTGCAACACCAAACAGCCCAGAGTTACTACAAATGGAATCACAGAGCAGTGCTGATTCAAATTCTATCTTAGCTTTTATGTGCTGTAGGTTGAAGGCACTGCACCAAGCAATAAACCGTGGGGTCTGGCTGTGGAGTCTGGGACTCTGAGGCCTTTGAGCACAATGCCTGAGGAACTCAGGCAGAGAAAATTAGTCCCAACTTCGAAACCATTTTTGTACTCTTACAGGCGAGCTTTCACATTATTTAGTTTCAGTCTGATTCCGGCTGCTTCCCTGCATATTATTTTCCTGCAGTCACGCTTTTAATTCATGTCAAGCAGTTCCATCTCATTATACTATTAATCTTAATGGCTTCCCTTCCTCGCCGTTTTGTAAAGCTCTTAACTGTGTTTTGAATATAGTTGCAAATGTGAAGTTTACTGTAATTCAAGTCGTGCTGCTGCTCAAATAACTGTCTAAATTGGAATTCATGAATATAAGAGGAAACATTTTTATTTCACCTCTGCTGTTATCTGACAGCTCAGCCCAGAAAAGAGCACAATCAGTGGCAGGTAACACAGCGTTAACAGCGGTTGTTATAAAAGAAAGCATTTCATTGGAACAACTTTCACTATAAGATGAGTCTGCGTCCAAATGCTGACATCAGTGGAAAATGTGCACCGTGCACACGCTTATAATTTGCCTCTCGGTGAACGTGAAGTTGTTGCTGTTGGAAACTGTTTAAGTTAAACACACAGACGAGAACGAAATCCAGATGAGCTAATAATGCTCTCTGAAAACCGCCACATGTGAATGAGTGAGTGTATTTACTTACACACTGTAAATACTCATGACCACACACGCTCAGGAGCTCCCTTTGGTAAACACATGTGAAGAGACGCGTGCGCGCGCACACACCCACACTGACCGCCCTGGACATAGACTCGATATCCCGCGCCCTTATCGTCTGAGATGTCCAGCTTTCAACAGGCTCTCATATCCCCCCCCCTCCCATATTTGTGCTTCTCCTCCATCTCCCTCCCACTGTTTGCAACCATTCAGAAAAGCAAAATGTGAAAAACACGCTCGCCTCCAAACACTGATTTAATTAGCTGATTTAATTAACTGATTACCAAACTTCTATCTCAATGCTACAAACAGCAGCCAGCGTTATTAATCTTTATAGCAATACTGCTGCACTTCCCACTCACTGCTGAGGCTGTTGCACCGAAGGAAAAAGGACAGCTGCCCTACTTACACACTCCATGTATATATACTTAACAATCAAACCACTGCAAAATTCAAACGCACCCACTATGATATGAGCTGAGTGAACATGTGCACCCTCACACACGCACACAAACGTTATACTTTGGTTCAGAAACTGTCCCAGTGGTGCCCATACGCTGTCACTTCAGTTCTCCTGCTGTGATTAAGTCTGTAAAGGTGTGTGTGTGCATGTGTGTGTGTGTGCGCATGTGTATGCACATCCAAGTCCCAAGCCACTGTGTGTTGTCCTTCAAACAAAGGATAGAGTGAGGGTCCCGGTTAAATTAGCAAGTTTCATTCCATCAATGGTCATCATTATTTCATGGGATCCTGAATATTTTATATAGTGTGTGTGTGTGTGTGTGTGTGTGTGTATGTGTGAGTGAGTGTTTGTGTGTGTGTGAGAGAGAGCGAGAGAGCGAGAGAGAGAGTGAGAGAGAGAGAGAGAGAGTGAGAGAGAGAGGTTATGTATGTGTGTAAAAGCATGTAAAAGTCTTCTTGTGTTTATGTGCAAGTGCGTCTTTATGATTTTGCAGCTCGCTGTACTACAACTACCGGTATGTTAGTGTGAGTGTGTGTGTATGTGTGTGTGGTGTGCTGGGACATTAAGTATTAACTGAGCTGGGGGGCTCAGAGATGAACGTCCGGGTCTTCTACCATCCCATCATGCTCCACTGCTCTCCTGTCTCGCCTTTCCAGGATAGGAGCCTGGGGAGCTGTCAAAACTCACTGCACAGCCTTTTGAGTGTGTGCGTGTGTGTGTGTGTGTGTGTGTGTGTCTGAGTGCATTGTCTGGAAATGGGAGGCAACTCATGTAAAACCCGGATGAGTTAATAATGCTGTTTGAAAATAACTCTTCAAGCGCTCACACACACTCTCAGACAGACAAGTGCATGCTTGCAAACACACACACACACACACACACACACACACACACAAACACAAACAGAAAACAGATGCGCACGGGACTTCTGCCTCGCTCCCTCCCCGCTTGACATGTTCCTGTCTGTCCCCTCCTATTCCCTCGTCTTTTCAGTTCACGGGCGGCGGAAGAAAAGAATTGTGGAGAACACAGAAGAAGAAGAAGAAAACAAATTGAGGAGAGAGATGAGGGAGACGAGTGAATGCGTCTGTTTCGATGGAGCGATGACACGAAGCAGGTGTCACCAGTTAATTTCTCTACTTTCACCCACTTCCCCCTACCTTTTTTTTTTTTTTTTTTTACCTCAGCACAGCCTCTCTTCTTGCTCACCCCCACCCCCCCTTATCTGGGTCATCCTTTCTTCTGCATCCCCACGGGCGTACAGTAGGTACAGAACAAGGCGGGAAGAAAAAAAAAATAACAGAGAGAAAATGAGACTGGGAGAAAAAGAACAGCTTCTGACAAATATCAGTTGAGGAGAGTCCAGCCCCCCCCCCCAAAGTCTCCACTGCTCCCATCACCGACTGTTCTTTTACAAACTCCACATGCCGAGACAATTAAATATCTCAGAGCCTGTCTTCTGATTGCCAGCCTGGAGAGCGGAGCAACAGCCTCTACAGGCTGGCGTAGTGGTGATGGAAGCTACATTGTTTTGGCTGTTTCTGTTGGCCTTGTGGCTAGTTAAAAAAAAACTGAGAAATAGAAAAAAGAAGAAGAAGAAGAAGAAGAGGATAAAGCAAAGCTCGGTGATTTCTTTTGTCGACATTAGTACACTGAAGAAGAAAATACCGGAGCGATGCCCGATGTCTGTTAACCAAGGAGAGAAACACGTATACACACACTGAAGCGAGGTGCTCGGGCAGAAACACAGATTTTTGGTGGTAAAACTGAAGACCAGGGGAAAGGTGGAGCGGGAGAAGGAGAAAGAGACAAAAAAAAAAGAAAAGAATTGGACACAAGAGACAAGTGAGCGGTGGAATGTGGAAAAACACCTTTACTGAGAGCACCAGAGCAACACACACACACACACACACACACACACACACACACATACATACTGAGGTCCGCACAGGTGCTGTTTCTGGGCTTGGCTCGGCTGCAAAGAAGAGATAAGGGACTGGAGAGAGAGGAGGGAAAAAAAACTGAAAAGAGAATGGGGAGAATACAGAACGATGGGAAATTAGAGAAGAGGTGCTTCAGAGGCGAGGGAGATCACAAGAGACAGCTCAGGGAAAACAACATCCTGCAGGTGATGAGACAGCAGCGCACACACTTAAGCGCACAGACTACACAATGTTCACACTTATAAAGAAATCACACAAATACAAACTGGTCCCACAGGCTGTGTGAATGGAAGAAAGGAAGAGGCCAATCCCATTTGGGAGAGCTGAAATGTCCCAACGGGGGGATAACAGACACGCAAACACACTGCAAAGGAGCACAAACACAGACGCAAAGACCTTCAGCACTTCAAAGTCGAGTTAACATTTAACTAGTTTAGTAAATCAACACACGTGGCCCTTGCGTGTGTGTGTGTGACCTGAGATTGTAAATGCATGTGGGAAGAACAAAGTGGGTTTGTGTCTCTCTTGTCCCTGAATGAGTGTGAGTGTGTGTGTGTGTGGGGGGGGGGGTACGTGGAATGCCACAAGGGCAGTGCAAATTGTTTGATTAGCAAACCCTTGCAACACAACTCTGAGTCTTGTGACAACTGACCTGATTTACATAAACACATAAGAGAGGTCAGATGAAAAGGTCTTACCTGCTCAGGAAGAGGCCACATGGAGAAGGAGGAGGAGGACGACGACGACAAGGGACCGCCATGGAAGAAAACAGAAAAAATAAAAGAGAGAGATGGGTAAATAATGACTTGTACTGACAAAAAGGTGGTACAAAGTGTCCTAACACAGTGACACCATGTAAACAGTAAGTGAACAAGAGAAAATCCCCTAAGCAATCGCAAAGTCTGCAATCAATAGATCAAAATGCCACTCCTTGGCTCATTTATGGGGTGCAGAAGAATTAATCTGACACACTGACAAGTGAGGAAAAAATGAACAGACCAAGTGGCAGAGCGGCACAGAAAGATAAGGCAGGTAGGAAGGCCAGTTGGAGGGACAAACTGATAGGTGGGTGACCTATTTATTTGACAAAAGGAGTGACAGGCAGGGCAGCAAACAGACAGGTAGACAGATGTATAAATTGGAAAGAGATAGAGTGAGATGGACAAGTAGACATAGAGACATGACATGGAGCGTGCCAAAAGCAGGGAGTCTGTGCAGCCACGGGGACAGGAAGGCTTGACACCTCATTATAAATGAATGAGAGATACGTGCTCAAAGAGGCTGACACTGGGGGGACAAACACACAAACACGATGAGAAATCTCCTCCCTGGAGCAGGCCACCAGATGGACAGGTAGAAATACGGGTGGGGTAGGAAGGACGGAAGAAGTAGCAGAGGAGTCTGTTTGCTTTGGTCTTCCTCCAGTTCTTCTGCTGGCATGGGCCAAAGCTTCAGAAGGCGGTCCAACTCGGACACACGCGCTCGCTCAGAAGCAGGTATGTTCAGACTTAAACAGAAGGATGGAGAAATTAGGATAGATGGTGACAAATGGAGAGAACGTGTGAAAACAGAAGAGGGAGCAGGCGATGGTGTGTGTGTGTGTGTATGTGTGTGTGTGTGTGTGTGCCAGTGCCTGAAATAAGCCTGATGGCAGCTGTCGGCTTCTGAGGGAGGAAGAGGGAGAAGAGGAGCGGAGAGAGACGAAGAGATGATCGAGTGAGCAGTTAAAATATGAACAGACAGAAACAGAAATAGTGAGAAATACCTGAAAGAAAAATTTATGGACGTGTACACAGAGAGAGGGGAGGAAAGATCAGGATGTAGAGGATGTCCATCCATCCCTTTCAACATATCCACGGCATTCACCACTGTCAGAAACCATATGCGAATGCCTTGCTCCATGTGAACATGCAACAGTCACTTCCACCTCAGAGTTGAGTTAATTGAAACGAGATGCAGCAAAGCTGACAGCTTTCATGTCTGCGGTCATACATATGTATTAATGAATTGAGATGCCACGTTACTAACAGGCTAACACGCTCCAACTGATGCACAAAGATCACTGGGTACAAGAGCGGGGAACGAACAACATGTTGTAACCTTACGTCAGTGTCAGTGGGAGATGCGAGGACTCAAAGAGAGAACAGTGACGGGGTTTGAAGGAACTAATAATGCACTTGTCTTTCTCTCCATCTTGGCTTATTTTTGATCATTTTAGTCAAATTTTCTGTCAGTTATAAAAACACTGGAGTCATCAAAAATAATTACTGAGCTCTGGGCACACTAATGGAACAAGCCAAAAATTTTAGGCAGCTTATCTAAAAAGAAAAAAGTATCAAAGTAAAAAGGAAAGTAAAGGAAATGCTGGCAACATTCCCTCATTGCTTTGACAGACAGGGAAATGTACTTGAACGTGAAACAAAAAAAATCTGTTACTGGATCCAGTCAACGGAATTGAGCCAATTTCACCTATGATGCCTACTTTCTATTAGATGTGCAATTTGCAAATCAGCACAATCCAACATCACCCTGACTGTGTACTGGGGAGCTGGCAGATTAAAGACTGGCTAATGTCCAATTGCAATGCATTGCAGTGGCTGCAGTGCATGTGTGAAAGCACCTACAGACTCCATTGGGACATGTTTCACGACTATTAACAGGTTAACATTAATTCACCAGTCCCCACCCCATTTAATCCATCCTCCTTGCAGAGAAGGTTAGTGAAATACATCCAAGTTTCCCGTTATTCCTCTCTTGCTGATTGAATACACTCGTCATTTTAGCTCGAGAGTCCACTTGCTGACACAGATGTCCAATAACTGATCTCATCTAGCATGATAATGACAACTTAAATTTAATGCCCTATATTACTATGCTATTAGAACATTATTTTAGACCCTTTTTTTGCAGCACAGCAGATATTTCGACTTGTCACAGTGGGGAAAGCACAGGTATAAATGATGGCTTGGGTCTGTTAAGTGTCCAAGTAAGCCACAACAGTGAATCCGCCTATATGGCTTTCCCTATGTGGCATGGATCCATCATTAATACATCTGTGCTTTCTCTACTGTGGCTATCATAGACAGTAGAACAGATGGACGTAGCTTCCAGGTCTGAAAAGTGAAGCCAATGCCTTAAACCTACATACTTTTAAATACCCACCAGGGGCTGCTGCTTGTGGGTTCAAAAAGACTTCCAGTTCTATAGAAGCCTACAGGAAAATGGCCCTCTGCCATGACCATCAGTAAACACTTTCCTGAAGAGTTTATGGGTTTAGTTGCTCATTTCGAGTCATAAAACATTAAGTCCACATTCTAAATTCTGGTCATTCTCTTTTTCAGGAAGGACGGTTATTCAGGGTACGCTCATTGGCTCGTTTGGCTAACGACTCGTCATTGAGAAGAAGTGGCTAATGACTTGCCAAGTCATAATAAGCATGTGGTTTCACAGTGAGATCTGCCCATTGCCAAGATGGCGATGATGGAAAAGCTCATCTTGAGGACTTCACAAACCAATGGGTGAGGTCATGGGAGATTAAAGACCGGCTTATGGTAGCTATGTCTATCTTTTATACGGTCTATGGTGACAGGCCAAAAGAAGTTCCTTGTTCGTTGCCATAATCTGTACTTACAAAGAAGCATCTAAAGTAATTTCTCATTCTAATGCTGTTGAATACACATTGACACACACAGCAAACCTCCTATGACTATGTATGAAAGTACGTTTGTACTTCCACCCATGCAATCATTTTCTGTTTGCTTACAGTTTTCTCTGATCTTCAGAATACCTTTAAAAAACAGCGTTTCTTGTCTCCTCAGGTTTCTTTAAAGCCACGTCGCCATCTTTACATTACACAGTCCCTCGCATTAAACTGATTCCAATGTATTGGTGAACTGCAAGGAACAGATCTGACCCACTGATCCTTCTTTCTTTGTTAGTCATGAAATCGCAATTGTAGAGGACTTCCTTACCAGCTAAACAAACACGAAGCATCTGCTGCAGATGTGGATCACAACACTGATTACAAATTCCCCTCAGAAATTTAGCCTGATGTGGTCCGAATGTACAACAAAGGATCACATCACTATTTATGAAACAAGATTGCGAATAAATGAGTCATCCTATTTCATTTGAGTTCTTGGTTTCACAATACAAGCACCGACTGAACCGTCATTAACATTTTTCTGAGGTCTTTCCATTTCTTCTATACGACTCCATGTTTGTGTAACAGGAGTTAGATGGCAGTAAGATCAGAATCACCACTCTCTCTTCAGAGTCGTTGAGCAGTGTGCCCCCCTCAACGAGGTCCTGGTCTGATTGTTTTGTTCCCAACTGAAATTACACGGCCCGATTTCTTGCACGACCCACTAAACTGAAAAGCACTTTCAGCTACTTCGACTGATTTAGTTGTAAAAATGACCTCGGTTAAGACAGACAGACAGACACAAACTGGTATTCCACATTGGAGTAGTGACCCAAGAAATAGACCAACTGGTGTGAAATGTGTCAAATAGGTTAGTGAGAGAAGACTAAAAGTGGACCTACGGGCAATACAATACTGGCTCCTGTTATTTCAGCTCAATTAAAGGTGTGTGTTTCCTTCTTTTTTATGAAGCAAAGACTATTTCATGCAGTTTCCTATACAACTGAATTTGGTGCTGTGAAGAATTTTCTTACCAACAACAACAAAAAGAAGACGCATGTTAGAGAAAATCCTTTAGTTCATTTACAACAAAAGCATCACAAGTCTCACAGCTGCACTTTTATTTATGCATTGTGTTTATTTTTAAGCAGTGGAATTTTAATTCACTTTGCCGAAACGTCGATGTGCACAACTCAGATGGAAGGGGGCGGGGGTGTCAATACCGCAAAAGCCTTTTCTCTCACCCCGAGGCTAACGCTGCCACTGAAATGATCCCCCCACAGACTTCTTTTAATAAGAAGAGGAAATGTACATGTTTTAAATCTCATTCGTGGATGACACATTACGCCGTTTAGTGATCGACAACCCTGTGGGTCCAACCTGCAGGTCTACGCCACTGGTGGAAAAAGCAGGCAGGTAAAGGCTGCTCATAAATTCTGGAAGCTGCCCTTCCAGAAACAGTGACAGAAGGAAGAGAAGGTAATGCGATCAATTTTTTAAAAAATTTAATAGACGAAAACACAGCCGAAATCTGGGAACTGAAGACACTTTTCTAAATTTGTCAAAACTGAGGAATCATCAGGTGTTTATCTACATTTCGTGGCAACTTGTGTCGTGATGAAAGTTGTAAAGGACATAATAATGGACCCCCGTGTGCAGTTGTTCACTTTGAGCACTTCAGACAAGGCTCCAAAGGGCGAGCGCACCCATGTCTGACCTTTTCACCTCACCGCACACGCACTTGCACACGCACACACAAACACCAAAAGGGCTGACCTCTTTACACTGATTAACATTCCATCAGGTTAGGAGGGGCAAAGAGAGTTTCCCCCTCACCTTCTTGCGCTCTTTTACGACATCTCTGCTTTTTCCTTTTCCCCTCCATCATCTCCCAGGCTTTTTTTTCCCTGTTTGCCTACTCAAAAGCAATTATCCCACCCCTCCAATTTCTTTCACTACGGCGCTTTTATTAAGCTTCTTTCTTCACGTTTCTGCCTTCATATCCATTTTCTCTCCTGTGGTTGTTTTAATGCTCCAGCACGAGTGTGAATGTGTGTCGGCATGCCCTGGCAGGTCCGTTACTCAGCTCCCAGGCTTACAAGAACTTGCCCGACTCACCTCGCGGAAACTGGAGTCTGTGCACATAATTCACACACAGACTTATATAGATGAAGAGTTAAAATACAGATTTATTTCTATATCTGTACACAAAAGCAGATACACACATTTTATCACTCTGGCAGTCAGAGTAACAAAACGGGGAAATGACTAGGTGTTTCATTAACTATTCTGCACCTTTTCTGCTTTATTAAGACCTGTGACTCATGTATGTCTCTACACCTGCTCTCCTCAGGCTTCTTGAGGCCGCTGGTGCAGAGCAGCACGCCGGCAGTTTGTGTGTGTGTCTGCTCCAGCGAAGTTCTGCCCGTGACGACTGTGCACACGGACACGGTATTTGACTTTTAAAACCAAACACTGCGGTTTGCGGACACGTCAACTCTCCTGCCAATTTTTTGACACATTCTCAGCGGGTGCAATTTCTCTTCTTTGCTTTCACTCCCTCACTTTTTGAAATGCAGCGACAAAAACACGTCAATATTTCTGAAGCTTCTCGGGCTCACTCAGGCGGTTAATTAGTAGAATGCCTTTAACGGGGTTCTGTGTTGCTTAAAGCTACAAATGCATGTTTTGTTTATCCCCATTTACACACAAGAATGGTAGAATATTAGAAACAACAGTCCAATACATCATTCCTACTACCAAATAGAGCTAAAACCATGCCAGAAAGCATCGCTTTGGCAAGACACAGGCCTGTGTATCTACTAATTTCGAACTTGTATTTTTGCCTCTAATCTCATTCAAAATTTGTTTTTGGCTGCAGAGAGAGCAAATTTGAGGTGAAATCAATTATGCTAAAACTCTGAACCCTTTCATTTATATGAAACAATACCCTATCTTACAATTACAGGCAATTAGAGGCCATTTTAAAGCATCTACCGCAGTGTTTCCCCTTGGATGGTTGGGTGAAAGATTGCTGCTTTTTCAAGAACTAGCTTCTTTGGAATACAGATGGTGTATGAGGGAAAAAAAACAATTTAAGTGCTTTGGATTTTATATTTTGAAGGAAATGTTTTTGGTACATTTTTTTTATATGTTACACTTACTTACGGCTGTCCTAAATATCATTTGTTAGGCTCCACAGCTTCAGATAATGGCAATAAAACGATCGCTCACAAGTGATTTAAGACCCACAGCCTTTCTAACTTGCTGAACAGAGGAGAAGAAGAGAGATTTGACTGCAAAGGGAGAGCAAGGACTACCGTTAATGAACAGGCGGTTTGTTGGAGGGAGGGGGAAAAAGCTGCTAAACATCTGCAAAGTCGCTAAATGTAGCAACAAACGCTAAACTAAAACGGGAAAGGGATCAGTGCTTTGAGTGAGAATCATGTCAGACGCATAATTTGAGATGATACAGACTGGGAACATTTCTTGCAACAAATGTAGTTTGCAAATAAATGCGAGACAAAAAAAAAGAAAAAGAAAAGTAAGGCTAATGATCCAGTCTAAAAGAAAGCAAACACTCAGGAAAACATTTAAAATTATGCTCAGTCTAACAGCTGAAGTTAAGCATTATCCGTGAGCCATTTGAAATCATTAATCACACTCTTCAGTAACTAAAATGGATTTTAAATTTTGTTGAAACACTTTGTACTGTGCATAATATTGCACATAATGCCAGATTAGTTTCCTGAGTGTGGCTAATGTTAGCAGTGCTAGCACCAACAGCCTCCTTTCCCTGCAGATTAACATCTACAGCCTGGATAATGAGTGGTTATGCACCAGTTTACTACGACACTGCTTTCATAATTATATTTATTTTCTAGCCCAAAGTATTGCTATTTCATAGAGCCATCATCAACAGTGCTTAACAAATAATAAACCACTTGTCATAAAAATAAAAAAACACAAATATTTTAGAAATTTATCAAAAGCTTGTTTAAAAGCAAAAAAAAAAAAAAAATGTATTTATTAGGCAAATAAACTGAATGTGTTTTTATAATCAAATTTGACCCAGCACACTAGAATTCTCAGAGAAAACAGAAATGAATCAAGTACAACATTCAAACACAAAAACTATTTTTTTAACCCAGGGAAACAAGTAAATCGCTGTAATTAGGCATCTCGACAGAAAAATAATAATGCACAATACTACAGATAACAAGCGCTGTACATGAAAAAATAATTCATTTAATTCATTCATTTTTGCAGCTGAATAGTCAAATACCATTAGACTTAAAACACAGTGGGAGACAAAGACAAAAAGCTAGCTGACGTCCTTCTCAAACTTTTAAAAGCCCTTCCACAGGCATTCTTTTATAAACCCGTAATCTCTTCTAGCGATAAACATTAAAACCTGCTTGTTGAACAGGAAAGGTTAATTTTGGTAAGAGTTCAGACACATGCAGCGCATGCCCACACACAAACAAGGCGAGTCATAAAGAAATCCCGTCTCCATACAGAATGAATGACCACCAAAAAAACAAAACAGATTGCAGCAAGCGGCACTCAGAGCATGACAGACTTTCAGCTGCGACTTATGACTTCAGAGAGAAACACAAATAAAAGTCGGGATGATGAAAAGACAAAAGGTAGATGAAAGAAGCCTGGCACACCTACAAGAAATCTTTACAAGTTAATAAGGAACTGTGTGTACAAGGCCACACAACCACATGCCCATATAAACCAGTTACAAAACAAGAGAGCAGGATGAACAATAAGTGTGCATATCTGTGTGTGCGCGTGTGTTTGTATGCAGTCGAGTGTGAGCCAGACTGCAACTGAGAGGAGAGGCAATAGCAATTCCCACTGACCTGAAAACTAGCTTGCCAGCCACCTCAAAATATAGAGGAATGGGAAAAAAAAGAAAAAGAGAGAGGGAGAATGTCAGTGAGCACGGACGGAGTGAAAATACAGAAAATACAGATTTAGAAATAGCTGCAAGCGGTGGCGTAGAAAAGATTTAAAAAAAAATACATACACACATACACACACACACACACACACACACACACACACACAGGTGCAGTGAGGGATTACGGGAAGGAACAGGACTCGACGCCGCTTTGTACTGCAGGCTCAAGTGAAAAGAATGACAAAAAAAGAGAGAAAGAAAACAGAGACTGACAGAAAAAGATGGAAGGAAACGTGTGTGAGGCATCGGCACACACCCAACCCAATGAAAAACTAAAAGTAAAACTCAGTGTGAGACAGTGTGTTTAAGTGCTGACAGGGACTCTGCATGGGTGTGTGGGAGAGTTTCCCTTTTTTTTTTTTTTGCTTTTGTGACTCCCAAGGTCCCCCGCGGTCAAGAGCGGATCCCCTTTCTCTCTCGTGCCCTCTTTTCATACACTTGCCACCCCCCCCCCCGACTCTTTTTTTTATACACTCATTCCTCGTTCCCTCCCTCTCTTTTAGCGCAGCACTGAATGGCCCTCTCTTTCTGATGAGTGACTGATGAATGAAGTAGCTCTTTGAAGTCAAGAGTCACAGCAAGGCTGGTCAAGCGTGAAGAGATGCCGGACAAAAGATGGCAGAGAGTGAGGGGAGAAAGGGAAGGAAGGGAGGAAGAGAAAAAACATGGGGGGGGGGGTGTACATTGAACGAGAGAAAACGTCAAACAGCGAACATCCATAAAGTCTGCAAGGGACGGCGGTAGCATGTGTGTGGCAGAGAGGGAGCGTATGAGGGAGAGAGAGCATGGTCTGCATTTTTGCATGAGTGCCTTGGAGTATTTGCATTGTGATGCTCAAAATGCAAAAGGCCAGCATCACGCAAATGGGAAATAACCAAGTCGTGATAAAGTGACATCTTTCTGGACTCTGGGGACTGCCTGGGGCTCTTTTTCCCTGGACTTTTATGTGCCTTAAATACCTCTTCTCTTTTTTCTTTATTGCTATGGACACTCAAGAGAAAATGGTTACTGTCTATATGCTTTTTTTTTTTTTTTTATACTCTTAATGGTACTTCTCTTTAATTAGTTTGGGTTGTTTTAGTGTTGCATTACAGTTGTCGTTACAGTGCCTTCTGCAAATTAATAGCCTTTTAGTCCTATAACTGTTGTTTTTCTTTGTTTATATGTTGTGTTTCTGTGCATCAGCTACTTAATTTGAATATTTTTTTGTTCAATCCGCCTACCTTGCTGCCCCTTTCACTGAACACAGGGCTTAAATGACTTTCCTAGCTTTTTTATTTTTGGGGGGTGGGTGGGTATATGAAACGGAACAACACTGAACAACACCTTGCTTTGCAATAACACACACCTCTGAAAGCGTCTCCATACTTAAAGGCTCATTGCTGGTGGAGTAGCATTTGTTGAAAGCTTTGGAGCTAACACCTCAAATTACCTGGCTTTCCACTGGAGAGGAATTCATGGATGGCAGCAGAGTGACAGGCAGTCATTGAGAAAGCAGTTTGATAGTTATTTCTTTGGCTTGATTTGAAGAGTAATTACAGACTGGGATGCTCAGCCAAGTCCAATTTTGGGAACAAACAAACAAACAAACAAAAAATAATACAAAGACTGAGTGATTTCAATATATCTCAAGCTCTTAATATCCCGTGTAGTAACAAGACATGTCTTATCAGCATTTGGTAGGACTTTTGGATCCCTTTTATTTCGACCACAGGGAGAAGACTCCATTAAAGAGAAACACACATAATTAACTGTTTGCCTTAAAGAGGCTGGATAGCTCTCATATCTCATAAACATCTAATTTACATCCTCAGCTCTAATTGGGCTTTTACTTTCTACTTTTCGGCACATGACAAAGCCCTCCTAAGTACTGCTAAGTGATGTGTTTTCATGCATCCAGGCTCGTCAAAGCTCTTCTTTGTCATCTAGCGCCATCATGAAAATGTTCAGTCGTCCTGTCCTCTGCTTTATCAGCCAAACATTTCTTTAGAGTGAGCAGGACTACCTTACAGATCCACAGCATACCAACATATCTGGGGTTTAGGCTGAGACTGGTGTGGAATGCTCAAAAGCACATTAGCAGTGGACGCTTTCTTTGCTCCTTGACTAACTGTGAAAATAAACTTTGAACCAGATGTTCTGATTTGGTTGAGAAATTATCTAAAAATATCTGAAATGGGCAGCACGGTGGTAAAGTGGTTAGCACGGCTGCACCACAGCAAGGATGTTCTGGGAATCCACCGGCCAGCTGAGACTTTTCTGTGTGGATTTTGTGTGTTACTCTGTGTTAGCCCTACAACAGATTCGTGACCCGTCCATGGTGTACCCCATCTTTTGGCCTATGACAGCTGGGGTAGGCTCTAGCCCCTCCTGTGACCCCCGAATTGCATAACCGGAAGAAGATGGATGGACAGAGGGATGCAATGACATGAAAAGTACAACTGGTTGAATAATGTTTGTTAGCCTTGCCTCACCATGTGTATCTACTACAATAAACAGAGCAGTTTTAAATTTAAGGCACTACACTGACTGCTGAAAATAGCACAGCCTCAGTGGGACTGGATTTTCCCTGCCTATTAAACCCTAAGCAGCCAATCTATGTGATTGTTAGGACAACTCCAGAGAAAATCTGAAATATTGATACATTTTGTATCTTTTTCATGTACTAGTGCTGAGAACGTTGCAACACTGTACTATGCCGCTCCTGAACATAATCCACTATATTTTTGCATTTATTTGACAGGCTAACAAAAAGTATAAAACTGGGAGCTGGTAGAAGTTTAGTTTTGTGCTCAAAAACACTTTGACAGACAACACAAGGCTGTCGACAGACATATTACATATCATGGGGGATCAAACCAATGATCTCACTGTTACAAGAAAAGCTCCTAAACTTCTAGTATAAGGTATCAAAGCAGACATTTTAAGGAATTGACGGGCTTAACAGACTTGAAAGACCCCACTCCCTAGAATTCCCTTTTGTAACTTGGCAATTACCCCAAGACCACCTGATTTTTCCGTCTCTGCACGAGGGAAAAAAAAAAAAAAAAGCACAGAGAGAGGAGGGGGAATAAATCCTTCGTACAGTTCCCCAGAGTGGGAGAGGGTGAGAGAGGGAGAGAACACTATATTCCTCCTGTGTTTATCTCAATCTCACATCGGATCAGATCACTGGCGGATAAAGGCACATCCTGAGACATCACTTCCTCTCTCTGGAGGAAGCTGACACGCGCTGGGGACTCGGAATGACAGTGTGGTGGCGCGCAAGATGAAGAAATGAAACTTTTTTTTTGTGAGAGAGTGAAAGAGAGAAGGGGAAAGATGGGGAAAACAAAGAAGGGGAAAACAAAGGTGTGCAGGGAGAGGGAAAGGTGAAGCCTACATACTTGCGGCCCAGATCCGTAGAGCCAAGTGAGGTGAAGAAAAGGAGTTGGAGGAGGCAGAATGGGAATAGACAAAGAGGTGAAGAGACACTAAGAATAGCATAACTGGATTAGCTTTAACGCTGACCTTTATTTGGCAGAGGGACACTCCCTCGATCTTCTCGATTGCTCTTTAGTGCAGTTACAGGAGAGGCCTGTCCCATCTCTGAAGTTCAAGTCAACAGCAGTCGATGCTGATTTTCAAACAAAGAGATGTAAGAATTTGACTCTTGTTCAACCAGATCTGTTGCATAACGTGTGTGTATTTGTGTGGTGTGAAATCTTTTTTTTTTTTTTTTTTAGCAACTGCCACCTGACAGCTATACAGACAACTGTCTGTGGTACAAACAGTCTTTAACTCCTCTCAACACAAAATAAAAACCTCAGTCTCTCTGGGCAGCCTGATGAAGTTTTTATTATTTATGCCCAGCTACAGATGGTGCGCACAGGGCTGAAATGAAACCAGAACTTTGGGGGCTTGTTTCCAGAGGTAAGACAAAAACACTCAGTGTCACAATGGCGTTTGTAACACAGAGCTAATATGACAGAAGACTCCAAAGGCGAGTCGGGAGATGCCAGTCTGAATGAGACGCGGCGGTGAGTTACAGAAACAAGCGGCACAGAGGCGAGCGCAGGTGTGACGTCACAAGCACGGCTCTGATCATACTTGAGAAGAGGAAGCAGCGAGTGTCTTTTTGTTGTTTGGTTTGTCCTTGTTAATATTTAAAAAGACCACCGTCTAGATTTTTTTTCAACAGATGAAATGCCACCGCTGAAAGCCATGAGAACATTTTGATATTATTACGTAATGTCAATCTTACTAAGGAAACTCCTTAGCTACACTTATTTCAAATGCGGTGATTTTTAAGTCAGGTCCCTCAAAAACAAGAAACTGCATCACCTGAAGCTGATGGTCTGAAGAAGTGATAAGATGGAGCTCAATGCTCCGGAGAAAGCTCAATAATGTTTTGCAGTTTGGAAGGTAAAAATGTAAACTGATTATGTTTGGTACAAACACCTTGTCTTTAGAAATATTAACAGAAATCACAACTCAAACATCATTATTTATATTAGAAAAAAAAATCAAAATTACACATTTTCAATGACGCTCAACAGCAATGTAAGCAAAAGTGACACATTTAATCTGCCTGTGAAGACAAACATACACTCACGGACAGTCACACAAATCAAATTAATGCACAGTGTTGTGAACAGATCCCACAGGACACACATTCACACGGAACACAGTGGGACACATGCACCAATGAAGGCACAGGGCATGCACACTCTCTCTCTCTCTCTCACACACACACACACACACACACGCACACACACACACACACACTGCAGTTAAAAAAACACAAACAAAAAAAAAAACGAGGAGCAACTCTGGTGATCTACAGCTCTGCCCTAAAGCAAAGTACACAAACCAAGTGTAGCAGAACGAGGAATTTCATTTTTTTTTTTCCCACTCCGTCTTTCCATGAATGGCATCAGCACTTAAGTTCTTCTGGTGGGACCCTCGCATGCACACACATGCACGCACACAAATGAAAAAGGTCCTGGGGTGGCATGATCAGCAAACAAACAAACATAAACCAGAAAGACATGATGGGTAAGATGGAAAGAGGTGTCAAAGGTGGCGGACAAAACCACCGTTTATTCTCTTTTTGGGATCTGGTAAAAGTTAGCCCTATCTGTGCGTGTATGCACGCTGGTGTGTGAGAGGAGACAGTCACAGTCAGCTGAAACTCCTCCCCCTAATTCAAAGAGGCAGTACGGGATTTGCATTTTTCCCACAATTCAATTAACACGCCTGTCAGCCTCTCCTCTCCGTTCACATGCCTCCTTTGGCCATCTCTCGCTCGCACACATACAAACGCGCGCCCACAGACACACATCAGCTTCATGAATAGATTATTCATAAACGCTCGCATGCAGAAAATGGATGCATTTATTTGTTTGTTAACAAATAAAGGAGTGGAGTGCAGACTGAGAGATAAGGAGAAGCTCCTGGGCCACATCCTGCCTGGACTTGTCATGTCAAGGGACGTAAAAAGACAGCGCCGTTAATGGATGCAGAGACTGAGACGGGGAAAGAGAGGGGTCCCTAGGGATGCCTTTCTCTCTGTCCTTCTCCATCTCTGAGGAAGCAAAGAAGATGTGAAGGAGGGGAAAAGATGAGAAGTGCGATCAGAGAATAGGGAATCATTGGGTGTTAAAAGAAAGACACTCAGAGTTGATATGTAGCAAGAGACCAGACGAGGGAGACAAGGCCAAACCTCATTTAGGAACCAGAAATCAGCCACAGACGCGCTGACTTTGCCGCGGGCCTGGCTAATGACTCCAGCGAGCCTCTTGTCTGATTAATAGACTGTAATCCCATTCTCATGGATAGCACACCATAGCATTCCACAGCACCACTCATTAACCACTATAGAAATGCTCACTAATCAGCCAGTCGCTTTTAGCTAGCAAAACTAATGCTAGGCTAGGATAATCAATAGGCAGTAATCCTGTTGCCGGAGCCGCTGCAGCGTGGCGCCCCTTATTACCATCCATAGACATGCCTGCTAATCATTCATAGCACGGTTATTTGTCCACAGGGCCGCAGAATCACTTTGGTGGTGGTGGCGAGGGTTGACATTTGACAGTTGGCAACAGAGGGTGGAAGAGAAAGAGTGACACACAGAGCGGGAGCGGCTGTGTAATGATTAAGAAACACATCACTCTTGCTTTTCTGTCCTCCACTCACGCTCTCTCTCTGTGTCTGTCGTCTGTCTTGAGCATACATCCAGGCCGGCTCGGAAAGACTCTGCTCTATGTTAGTGTCATTCAAGTTCAATCAATCAATGAAACAACAAAACCCCTATCCAATCCATAGCCGACAATCAATAATGAGGCCTTGCAGGCAGAGTAATGATAACCCTTCACAGACCACCAATGGAGACAATCTTCAGCGGCCCCTGTTCTTGTCCCACCTTTACAATCCACTGAGGTGAAACAGCTGGGGCAACTCACTTACATTCACTGCACTGGTTTGATTTCCGTATGATTTCATGTTGACTTTAACGTTGATTCTGTAATACTCAGCATCAAGAGTCTGGTTTTAATCAGTCCATTTTGCATCCCTGATCAACTAGAGCCAAACTTTTGTCTGCTGCAAAACGTCTGCAGATGGTCTCCATGGCATGCAGTCAAAGTAAAAACCCCCGTGTGTGTATGCAAGGGGCCCAACAGAGGTATTGGCAACTTCTTTTAAGCTAAAGCCTAATCTCTGAATCATGTTGCTGTGTTATACGTTGCAGTGACCTGAGAATGAACCTGAGTTGAACTTCTGTAGCCAACATGAAGCAGCAGCGAAGCAGCTGAGAGAAAGACCTGTCAATTCCAAGTTACCAAAAGAGAAAACAGATACAGGCTGCATCAACTTTTTCTGCCAGTGTAGAAATAACTATTTTATTAGAGGACATCTTGAAACAGCATCAAAACAAACCAACAAACAAAAAAACAAAACAATGTATGATAACAAATAGGTGTAAAAAATATAACTTTAGCCAAATCAAGTTGAAACTAAAGATGATAGGACTAAAAATGTAGTGCAGGTGTTAGCAAGCCTCAATTTTACCATCGTGGCTATCCGTGTCTTTGTTTTTTGTAGCCAGAAGTAACTATATTAGTAAGAGATGGTGGAGTGCTAAGTTTTCAACCAAGACTGGCAAGCTTTGTTAGTAACTGCATCCATAAACTGCATAGGACATGGATACCTGCTAATAAGTAATTAACAGATTAATGAAATCAAAACTGGAGCAGAGACATCTCAGATTAGTTCGGGTAACCACACAGCAAGCCTATAAAATGCTCAAAAAGGCCCCGACACCACATACAAAACTGAGAGGTTTCGTTTTGTACCTGAAATGAGTGGAGGTGAAGCCTAGCAGAAAAAGAAGGCCCTAATAATGTACAATCTTTGAGCTGTTATATAGCCTAAAAAGATGTTATAAAAGAATTACTCAACCCCCTAGATGTTATAAAGCATATTAGCCAAGTCAACCAAAACTTGTACTAGGCTAGAAACGTGAATTTTAGCATGACCTGCTTTTGAAGCCAGCAACAAGTTGATGTTTGAAGCCTTTGGCACTTCTGTGGTGGCTTCATTATTCAACCCCACTGGCTGCTGCTTCATCATGACCCCACCAAAGGGTTTCAAGCATTAAAAAGAAAATTTCAAATGAAACTTTGGATTATTGGACTGGTGACAACTTGTACATGTATACAAGGTATAACTTCTTTTGGCTGCTCCCTTATTTGTAAGGGGCCACCACAACGATGATTTGGCATGGATTTTCATGCCAGATGCCCGTCCTGCTGCCTCCTGCAGAAAGTGTTTGATATTTTACTTAATTACCAAACAGGTCATAACAACTGCCACTGATCAATTGTGCATCCTTCGAAAATTCCGTTAATCTACTTATGTCCCCAACACTAACTGTAAAAATCCATCCAGAAAATCATCACATTGCCGACTGCCTGTATGTCCACTGTACAAACATGAGATACATCAGGTAAAGTAAGGCAGCTACAGGTATTATTCATGAGTGATAAACCCAATTAGAGCCTGGTTTCTAGGAAGATAAGCAGACCTATCCCAAAAGGAAGGGGGATTTGAGCTCATGAAAGGAATAACTAGCTGGAATGATGTGGGAATGTTTTTCGGGAATACTATAACATAGTGCAGCCACAGCCGCAGGATGAGTGGACGTAACCGGCTTTGGTGCGCCTGGCCGCCAGCGCTTAAACCCGGCTAATCTGATTGGATTAACACCGACCTGCCTGACTACACATGAGCGCGTGCATGTACTCACATGAACACACACACACACACACACACGATATGCCAATCAGCCGTGGCTGCCTCTGCAAAGTTAATCTGGATGCTGGGTTGTGCTGGCTGGCTGACTGGCATCATGCTGGGCTACCACATGCATGTGCATCCGCTCTCACGCCCCACACACACACACACACACACACACACACACACACACACACACACACTTACTCACAGAGCCATCTTAGGGTGCAGTGATTTGTGCTGTGAATCTGAAACAGACCTATTGAAAGAAGAGTAATGCCCAGTGCTTGACAACCGTGCTAATTGACTAGCCCCCTCCCCAGCAATGAAACTAAACGTTTTCACCCCTCCATCTTTTATCTTTCCAATCATTCCCTGACAGCTCTCCTCTTGTCCCACACTCATTCCATCCTCTTCCTCATATTACTCTTCATCGCCTCCATCTCTTCCCCGCCCCTTCCCCCACCATCATCTCCTCCCCTTTTCCCCTCATACTCATACATGTAATCATTCATTAGAACCAAGGCAGTTGTCCATTAGGCAAAGCAGCCATTTTGGAAATTGCAGCAAATCTTCCATGAAAAGACATTTCCTCTAATGCAGTAGTCACGCTCGGAGGGAGAGGGAGAGAACGATGGCAAAGGAGGGAAAGAAAGACAACGGGGCTGAGATGGAGAGAGGAGAAAAGAGGAGAGTGAGAAAAGTGAAAGAGAGACAGCAAGAGAGCCCCCAGCCATAAAGCCACCAAGCGGAAAGCAAGCCTGCTGTTTGATTAGAGTGACACCATCATGGACGGAAGGAGGGAGGAAAGGATGGAAGGAGAGGGAGGGAGGGAAAGTGTTTTAGAGACAAGCCAAGGGGGCTGAAGAGGAGGTGGGGAAGAAAGAAACAGGGAGCGATTTGAAAGAGGACTGAGACTGAGGCAGTAAAATTAGCCCCATCACTTTGCTTACTAAGACACACTTTGACACACCAGGATTAAAAACAGGCGCGCACACACAGTCATGAGATGTGTCTATATAGACACACACACTTGCAGAGGACAGATGGTTTCCCCCATCTGAAAGTGGTGCTCTAATTTGGGTAAAGTGACAGGAACCTCCTTAACCAATTAGAAGCACCATATCTTAGGCCTTGCATTTGAGTCTGTTTGTTTCACACACTTATTAGTGGACGTGTGTGTGTGTGTGTGTTATAGTGCGTCCCATGGGATCAGTGAGGAACATTAAAACTGATATAAGAAGTGGAAAATTGACAAATTCACTCTGAGTGGTGCTCTGCTGAGTGAGTGAGTGAGTGAGTGAGTTACTTTTTCCCACAATGCCTCTGTTCATCTCAATCTCATCTAATCACCAATCAAAGCCAGACCTGTCTCCCCCATTACCAACTATTCATCACACTACTGCTCGCTCCTTATGCGCCTAGCTCTAAAGCTGCCACATTCATCTCCAGACCAAACTGTGTCCAATCAACCATTTTATTTTTCTCCAAAAATTTAGAATTCACTGAATTAAAAAAACAAAACAAAACAAAAGTATACTCCAATCCAATTTCTCCAATGTCTCTGAAACTGCCGCTACGCTCTCTTCAAGTGGAAATATTCAGAAGAAATGGTTCAACTGACTCATCTGTACAATCAATAACTAATCCAACCAGAACAACTGGGCTTGGAAAGTGTTACAGCTTCAATACAAAACAGTTCCCTATTCCACAAATGTTTTTGAAACATCACAAAGGTAATAATGGTGCTCTCAGCCCTCATTAAAAGGGCAACATGCTGCATTTTACAGTATAAAAATAAAAACAATAAATTAGCTAATTATCAAATATGACATTGTTATTGATGGATTCATTTGTTTGGACAAAAACGTATTAATACCACTTTAACAAAAGTGTGAAGGTGGTATTTGGGATTTTTCAGGCTTGCTTAATTGAAAAAAACAAAACAGGCAAAGACATTTCTTCGTGTCAAAGCATAAAGTAATTAAAATGGGATAAAATGTAATTAAAATATGAAAATTATTTAAAAGGACAAAAAATTTGAATCGATAATAATTACATATTTTATGTACATTGATTTCACTGCAACTCAGTGTGAGCATCTACTGCACATTGCTGTCATTTCTCTCCTCTGCTCTCTGTTTCACTGTGCGACCGTGCTTCAAAACAATTTAGCTCCACCTAAACCCAAAGACTAACAAGCAACAATCCCAACATCTGAAAGTCAGCCCTAAATTCCCCTATTTATTATTATTATGTTTTTTTTCCCAATTTAATATGGATCCATGTAAATCTGGGAACAGGGAATTTTTCAAGAAACTTTGCTGCAGATGGTAAGGAAGCTATTCCCAACCAGAACCCCAGCAGCTCTCCTGCTGATGTCATTACAGCTGCAACCCCACCGATAAGCTCCCTCGCCCTCCCACCCACTACTCGAGGCAGTTAACCTCGGGGAAACACTGCAAGGTTAACTTGCTAGCACGCTACACTGATGAAAAGAGCTTGTATGCTGCCAAAACACTGTGGGAAGAGCTCATCAATTTTCATTTTGGGCATGCAACCATGTAGACATGAAGTAGTTGTTTGGCTCACAGGAGAACTCAGGAAATATCCATACCATACAGAGCATAGCATACCAAACAAAGCCAAACTGACTGCAGCATGACAGTTTGGGACATATTCACACATCTTTACACTCCTGTTAACTGTTTTTGCTAACTTGTCCACTATTAAACCTTAAATACATTTGGTTATTCTGGATTTTCTCAGGTTTTCCTGTAGATATGTTTTTGCTGACAGCCAGGAGGCGTATTTATGTGCCTCAATCCAGCTGATGGAAATGGTCCTAATTCACATTTTATTTTTGCAGCGTTTGAAACGTTTGTGTAAAATCCACTTGACAGCTGTATGAGAGCACAGCTGCAGAGAGAGAGATGCTGGATCTCTCAGCACAAGATCTGCTGCTGCTACAAGGGTCGGGCATTTTTTAATAATCGTTTTCAGTTTCACATAGATATGGATTCGCTCAAACCCACTTCCTCAAGCATGAGCAAACTTTGAATATACGCAGTTGATCTGAAAGCTATGCATTGCAAAGGGAGTGCCAAGAAATCCCACATTAACACCTTGAATTCACACTTTAACTCGCCTCTGCACTACAATGCCCTCAAGATAAATGTTCCTAGCATTATCACAATGACACAAGAGGACCAAAGTATGAGAATGGGGCCAGAAAAAGAGGCAACGAGAGAGCAAAAGGGAACAAACAGAGCTGTGACAGAGAGCAAAACAGAGGGTACTTCTGGTTTCATTAGAGTAATTCATTTCTCTTCTTTGTGAGAGTCATGCTGTTTTCTTCAGTGTTTTTACCCTTGCAGTGCCTTGTTTTTCCTGCCCCGAGTGATTACACCCCGAGCCAAGTGATCGTCTCTGTCTGCTGTGCTCTCACCCATGCATATTTACTCTCATCTTTCCTGCCTTCCTGTCTCTTCCTCTTCCTGTGGCCTCTTCAGGTGCACACAATCAGACGCTCACAAGTTCAGGCTCAGAAACAGTGTGCACAAAGTGATGAAAGGCCGTTTATCCTGCATCCACTGTGATATCCTCAGCTCGCCATGCAGAATGGCCGAACACGTTATCACCTCTGCCCCGGGGAAACCACAGGAGTCAGGACAGATGCCAGTAGCAAATACCACTGCTAGAGTGTGTGTGTATGTGTGTCCCAGCGGTAATAATCACCCGGATTAGAGCGGAGCCAAACCCCCGCAGGGTCCCCCATCTCTCTCCACCCCCCCCCCCCACCAGCCAAGCCCAGCCCAGCCCTGCCCAGCCTGCAGCACTGATCCCCAGTCTGAGCAGCCATGGGAAGCAGAGCAGCCGGCCTGACATCTCCACCATGCCTAGCTGCCAGACAGACAAATTTCCACAATTTCTAATCCCCCTTTGTCCTATTGATCATCCATAGCCAAAATAAAATATTGAACAAGCTCAGGCAACACAAAGACACATAACCCATTCAGCAGGCGTGACCCTTTAACCACAGGGGTGCAGTGAAATGGAAGTTGATACAGCCGTCAATATGTCTGTGTGAGGGATGCAATATGCGGGCAACAACAATGGGGAAGGCGTGGAGAAGAAATGGGTTATAACTTAATAAGAATGCGCATTGTGTCTTGGTACCTCGCAGTCAAAGCGAGGGATTATTACTGAGTGGAAACGTTGCCTGGATGTATTACACCCTCCTGAAATAAATTCAGCCAAATCTCAGTGTATGATTCAGTGGGAGGGCACCCTGATATTGGCACCGATCAACAATTGTCAGAGGCGCTGCTGAGCTCCTGTGGCATTTCGTGACAGTGCAGTGTTGAAATGTCAATCAACATTTGTCTCTCAGCATCTACTATTAACCTAGTATTACAGAAGGATGCCTTTATGAAAATTATATGGTAATGCTGTCCTATTGGGTGAAGAACACCTCCGTTTAGAATCAGTAGGGATTTTAATGTGCTTGTGGCATGCTTATGCGGGGCTTTAACATCTTTATATTACCCCGTGTTACATTTTATCTTCTCTAGCATCACAATTACAATTCTGTGATTAAAAAAAAAAAACTGGCTTAAAAATAGTTCCAGGTGGAGTTCTGATATTTCCATGAGGAAAAAGAGCTTTAAATTGTACCCATGGATTATAGGCCTATTATAATGCCTCCAGAGGAATGAGTTGCAAGATATGCAAAAATGTCAAGAGTAGAAAGAGACTGCTAATAACTAGTTTGATTTAAATTTTAACTGTGTGAAATAAGTTTTATCTCATGGAGCAGAAAGACAAATTAAGTTTTCAGGAGTTTGAAGTGACCTTATTGCACCTCCAGTGGGAAACTGTTTTAAAGTTTCAGCAGCAAAATCCTCTAAAATATTGCTAAAAGTCACAACTTTGGGTTATGACCTAACCTGCACTTTGGCTCTTTCATAGTCTGTAGTAGCCGAACTACACCAAACATCTTCCAGTCTCACCTCAGGGATTTCTGCTTGTTCTCCTTCTTGTTGAGGACCCCCGGCACACAGTTGGTGAGCTCGGTCCAGTCTGCGTGCAGACCGCAGCTCCAGCCGGTGGAGAACCGAGAGAAGAGCCAGGTCTCCTTGCGGTTCGGCCGGTAGCAGGTACACTTCTTCTGGCCAGGTCTGCAGTCGCAGGGGACCTCCAGACGGACATTCTGCACCAGGTGCCTGCCGAAGGTAGTCCCCCCGGTCTTCTGGATGTGCAAAAACACGATCACGTCCTCCCCTTTAATTTGGAAATCGATCGTCCTCTCCAGGTCCCTCACGGGGAAGTAGTATTTCTTGACGTAGTGGGGGTCCGGAGTGGGGAAGATGTCCCCTCGTCTTCTTCCGTGAAATAACCGTGCGGGGAGCCGAAATTGATCACCCCGGGGGCCACGTACTGATAGAGAATCAGCATAAAACACACGGATCCGACGACGATCAACAAGAATTTGCTGCTCCTCTCGACCATGATCCTTCCCAGTGCGGTTCCCACAGCACGCTACCATTTCCCAGTCAAGCCGACAACGGGGAGCAGGGCGCTCGGCTTCTTCATTTTTGCTCTCCCCCTCTCCAAGAAGGAATCGTTTTAGGGGATCAACAGTGGCTCATTCCGCTTCGAGGCAACCGGCGAAGTTGGTTCATGGTTCACCGAGACCGTTCAACACCGCGAAAGACGCATCGCAACTCGCTCCCAGAGCTCCTCGGAGCCGATCCTTCCTCGTTTCACTTTACTTTGGTGTCCAGTCACCACAACAGGCTCACTGCATCACAGTGGAGCTGTGTACCCAGGATGCAGCGCGAAACCTACCTTTCAACCTCTCTCACTCCCTCTCTCTTTCTCTGAAAACCTAGCGAAAGGGAGAGTCGCTTTAATTTGTTGTTTGACACGTATCGACTGCGTCATTTACTAGTAGCCAATAGACAGCGAGATAGACCGCTGCGAGCTAGGTAGATACTTGGTATTTTATTTTTCACAAACAGCTGGGTTTGTCTACGTCACAGTGGTTCTAATGTACTCAGAGTTTTTGTTTTCATTATAGAAAATACATTTGCTTATTTCGGTTTAGCTTTATTATTTAAAATTCTTGTTTTCATTAGTGTTATTAGTTTTCAGTCTTACTTTTAAACTTTTTAAAAAATTATTATAACGCGGAGGGCAAGATTTAAAAGAGTTCAGAAACTAGACTTTAAAAAAAACGAATTGAAATGTTACTGTGAACTTGCAAAGCAAACTACTAAAAACTACTGATAATACAAATAAAAATATGTAAATACATACATATTTTTCTAAAAATCTTATAATTTGCCATCTATCATAATTGCCTAGGTACTTGTTTTTATACACCTGTGGCCATGGAAGTGATTGGAATACCTGAATTCAATTATCTGGATGGGCGAGTGGATAAATTTGGCAATATAGTGTATGTAAAAAGCATCATCAGGCAAGTTGTGTTGCCAGATTTAACCAAAATGACTGTAGCTAGTTTTGTAAGCACTTTTTTTTAACACTCCAATGACATGCAGGTGATTGTGGCTCAGGAGGTAGAGCAAGTTGTCTACTAATCAGAAGGTTGGTGGTTTGATCCCTGGCTCCTCCAATCTACATTCCTTGGGTGAGACAGTGAACTTCATGTTTTGTTACACCTGGCTTAATTTTTTGTTTTCTTTTAGTTAACTATATTAACTCTGATCTGCATGTCCTTACATCAATAATGACACATTGACCTATGTAAACAAATTTTAGTAAGTGGCATTACTTTCTCAGTTTACTTATTTATAAACACCTAAGGTCATTACTCATTGCCGCAGCATAAATGACTTACTGTCGGTGCAGTTCTGAGGACCCTGTGCTTTGATTTAGAATTTTGAGTTTAATATACACTCATCACAAAAGGAATTTTTTTTAAAGTCATTGCAGAGCTGTTTCCACAACATTGGAGTTGAAACAGCTTGTACAACAGTTGTGATGAGCCTATAAAATTTGATGAAAAGCAGCAATCTCAGTGGCTTTGGGGCCACGGCTCCTGTGAGTCTGTGTGGCACTTACTCTGTGGTAATTTTATTATTCACAGATCTGTTTGCTAATACCCTCCCCTAAATCAAAAAATAAAACTGGAGTGGATGTCCCTTAAATGCCCCCTGCATTGTTACTCTGTCTCAAAAGATTGGGCAAAAAGACAACAGTGTTTCTGAAAGATGTAGGTTTTTTGGGGTTTTTTGTGATGTGTGTAATGACACGCTGATTATAAGATTTTTCTTATTTAAAACAAAACAAAACACCATATTACTTGGAAGTCCATATTTGCCTAAAGCACATATTTGATTTTAAAGCCCAGTTTTTCTAACTTCGTTTTTTTTTTTATTGTTGTTATCTCTTCCTTTATAAAAAATTGAGGTATTGTGCTGTTTTTCACGTGCTGCATAAATGAAGAAAAAATGTTTGTTTAAAAGTTTTTCTGAAATCTCTACAATAACATATTTCACATAGCACATAAAAAAAGCAGCATAGACTACAAGTTACTGTTGAACAAAGCTCTGAACCGGCTCGTTTACTAGAAAGCGCCGAATGCCCGACAACCATGAGATCAACCTTGCGCTTCCCGGTGCTTCACGTTGCGTCTCGCGTTGCTCCCGCTGGTGGTCAGCAGAGAGTCCTCCTGCTCGGTTTTTCCCCCCCTTTTCTTCAAGGCAAACGACCAACTTGTCAGGCATATTTATGCGATTCCTCGGGGCGATTACTGTCGAACATGTTTTGACTAATCACATGTGCGAGTGGAAGAGAGAGGCGCGTTCAAACAGCCAGGTGCTGCTTCATCACAGCTGACGGTGTGTTTTCTTTCCCTTCCCTGAGGTTCAGCTCGCAGGTTCTCAGACATTTGTTATTACAGATGTTTATTGTGGGAATGTGACAGAGCGAAATGACTGCGCCTCTAATCTCGCCAAACTACCCGCCCTGATTCCCACATCTCTTAAATGAGGCGCAATCAGGAAGATCAGCCTCATCAGCAGGCTCGGGTTGTGAAAACAGCAGTTTGTTGGCTGTGGGTGATGGTAAATAAGTAAGAGATGAGGGTATGCTTTCACTTAGAGAGGGCTGGGTTGATGTTGAGTTACGCGTTGAGCCAGGCTGTAATTGGCCTTGTGGTTCTCCACAATTTGAGTTTAAGTGAGTAGGGCTAAAGGTCATAGTTTTAGGATAAACCAACACATTAAACCCGCTCAAAAACAGGTTTTGTTCATATATAAATAGCCGTTAATATTCTTTCTTTTCCACCCACTTTAAAGCTTAAAACACAAAAGAACCCCCCCCCCCATGCAAAACCCCCATAAGTTTATATATTTTGTACGAATTTTCATAAGTTAGAATTTGCAGTTTTATCAAATGATTAATCAGCATTTACCAACACTTGAGCGCTGTTTGTTATTAGTAATAACACGGTTACAAATGGTAGTAAGTAATTACGAAATATTCTTGGGTTTCACCTTTATTAATAGCAGGATTCCCCGATACTTAAAAGCCTTGAAAATGCTTTAAGATAAGAAGTATGATTTTTCATTCATCATTTTTTCTGACATTCAGTTAATTGATAACATTAAAAAAAAAATACAAAAATCCCCAAACTGAATGGCTCTCACATTTAAGGCAGGAAGATAAGAAGCACAGCCAACAACAATCACAGTTCGTTTTGCTGCAGGGAAGCTCAGATCAGGTGCAAATTTAATCAGTATTTGTTATCCACCCAAAGTTTTCTGCAGCGGTTGAAGCCAGGCAATGCATATGAGGAACCGTGCAATTTGTGCAACAAGTCTGCAAAACCTGTCACAGTCGCAATCAGTGTGGTCGAATCCCGTGCAGTGTTCACCATGTTTGCAACTCGGACACGGCAACCTGGATCAGCAAGTTTTTATTAACCCTGACGTCCTCAGATCAGCTGATTTTGGACATATTTCAATGTTCGCAAACGGCTTCCACCAAACCACAAAAAAAAAAAAAACAACCTTCACGTTAACTGATGCTGTTTTTTTCCTTTCAGTTTTTCTTATTGCAGACTTGGTCTTAAATTTGATTCTCAGATATTAAAAAGCCTTAAAAAAAATCTAACATGCCCTAAGCTGCAGGAACCATGAAGAGATGTTAATTGGTTACATAGTCCATTTGAAGACCTTCCCTAATCGATTAAAGAGGCCAAAAGAGAAGATAACAATTTTAAGCCTTTAGCGGGCAACTCCATTGATGTGTTATAATTGATGTAGCATGAGTAGAATGAGTATAAGATTGATTTCTAATAAAGCTATTTATTAGTTACAACCCCCCCACCACACACACCCTTTTAAAAAAGTGTCCCTTATTAGAGAATAGTTATTTGCTGTGTGAGCTGTCTCAATAAAGGGACACCACTGCTAACAGACTCCAAACCACAAATGCTTTTGTTTGCCAAAGGAAAATCTGGCTCACATCTGAAAGTTGTCTGTTTAAATAGATTCGTGGTTTAAAGTCTGTGACCAGGCATTCCTCGTTTTATCAGCAGGAGCCTTTCACCTTCTTGCCTTGTGTGTGTAATTATACTCTTTCCTTTACAGTTTGCAAGGATCTGCCCCCCCCCTCTTTTTTTGTTGTTGTTGTTGGTTGTTTTATGTTATTGTAAAGGGATTTAATGATGCCAGTTTGGGCTCTGGGAACATGAAGTGGGCATTTTTGGTTTGAATATTTAGACTTCATCAACGTCACTCAACAAATAATGAAATAGCAGGCATTTGAACTGCTGGTTATTTGGTTGATAAAACACAGAACAAAAACATTTCAGTAAGACAAAGAAAGCAGCAAATGCTACATTTTGAAAAGCTGCTGGCAAGAAAGATGGAAAAAGTGACTGTGCTGTGTCTATCGGTGAAATAAACTGCAGAGAGACATTGACCTTTACCTGAAGAGGAAATTATGATCAAGATGTGAAATATGGGAAACAAAATCCCAGAAGATGCAGAACATGTGTAATTGTGATGTTTTCCATGTAAAGCAATTATTATAGCCCGAAAATATGTGGTAAGTGTATGTACAAGTAATCCCTATGAGGCAAAAGCTGAGTCTTCAGACTGGTCTAAATACTTTCTCTTGGCTCTGTATGATGTCAGTGAGTGTGGAAATCCCTAATATGGCCATCTCAGGCACACAGCTCTGGCTATGAGCGCAGAAGCCCCACCCAACTGCTGTTCAAACCATCTGTTTACGAAGGGCAGCCAATCATAAGAAGTTGGCTTAAAGGGAACCAAAAAGAACCAGTATGTGAAAAACTATAAAAGTGAAAGCTACATTGAACTGTGAAGCATGCATAACTACTCTAGAACAGTCCAAGAGTAAGAATGTCGAGTTGGTCCCCTGTAAGATAAAGTTGCAAGAAACATGTTTAATTTTCCGTTACTTGACAGATAAATCAAGTGCTTCATTTATTACTTTCTTTTCTCATCCACATGTGGTGATGTGCAACACTAAGCTCCTCTGTCATCCCACACACAACCCCGACATCTCCCCTGAGCCTTCCCCAGCCTTGGGGACGCCACAAGGCTGGGGAAGGCTGCATCTTCATGACTTCACCAAATCCTGAATCTGCAGCCAGATCACGTGAGTTAACTACATCCGCTGCATGATAAACACTCTTGCTTGGCTCCGTCTTCTTTGCACCTTGACAGAAAAAGCTTTTTTTTTTTTTTTTTTTCCCTGAGATTATCCCAGCATGTCTGGATCCGAGTGTGTGAGGGTGAGCCAGCACGTGTGAGCCAGTCTCCGTCTTGAATAATTCAGCCCGCTTATTTACATGTGCTTTACTTACTCTGAAGCAGCATCCGCCTGTCACACTGCTGTTAAACACACTCATGATTATGAGTTCTGCTTCGCCCCTGGCATTACCCAGTTGTATTAAATACTGGGAGAGTCTATATATGTGTGTCAGGCTGAGAGAGAGAGAGAGAGATAGAGCTCAACTGAGAATATTAATACTGTGTTTGGCAGTGTTAACTTGTGTGTGTGTTCTGCTCCCACCATGCGCAGTGCCATTATGAGCAGCGTTACTTAAAGAAGATGGATGTCACCGAGTGTGTTGCCCTCTGGCTTGGGTATAGAGATATGACAGTCTGTTTATCATGAGAACCAGTTTATTGTTGCCTTTGCATAATGTTCCTGTTTAGATGGATATTTCCATGCTGTTTCCAGAGGCTTTGAGTTGTGGATTATGTCCTGCCTCAGTGTCCATGCGCACATCGAGTCTCTTTGTTTCCGTTTTACTAATGCATTATATTAATGTGTTTAAGGCACAATTTATAGATGGATTTATTTTGTGATAATGAAATGAGAGTAACTTATGTTTGTACAGGGTGGCTAAGGATCCTTAAAAACCATAAACTGTCCTAAATGTATAGATACATTTTTGGGTACATCATTGCACGAATTCTCAGAACACAATAAATCCATAAAGCAATTTTTTATGTAAGTGGATATTGTTAGTTAAAGATTAATAAGATTTTGAAATGAGTGCTAAATTTCATTGGAAGCTGCTGAGGGGAAGTGAGAATAGGGGTGATGTGCGAGTGCTGACTTGTTTTTGTTAACGATATAGTTGCTCCATTCTGGAGCAACTGAAGACACATGAAAAGTGAATTTGTAGACTGAGGGAAAAGTGTGCACTTAAAGTTGCAGTTTATTCACTGCCAGTAAATGTTTGACTTTTGCTGTGTTTCTCAGATGAAACAAGATGAGCTTAGCTGTAAGATTCAAAATTCAAATGGCGGTCACATATAATACCAAGAGTCTTACCAAGTGTAAGATGTTGCCAGGAAATGGGCCAGTTAATAAATATATTTGAAGAATGTTTCATTTTACAGCTATTATTATTCAGGAGTAACATCAGGGTGTATATCTGAATACAGTATATTTTCTCAGTCATGTTACAATCACACTCGGGAAACTGCAGCACAATCAAAATGATTGTAACTACGTGCAATGAACTTGCGATCTTGTTGCCTTTGAAATGGTTGCTTCGCAGAAGGGTCTGTGAGCGCTTGCAGTCATCTGTCGTCTTCAAAGCAACTTCGGTGCACCGAGTTGGGGCTAGAAACACAAGAATTAGCCTGCTATCAGTCTGCGATTGAATGGGCTGCAATCTGTTTTTAATTATACAGCAATTAACCCTGATGCGTGGTTGAAAATTGCAAATTTTCTCCCATCTGTGGCAAATCTTTGACACACGTAGAAATTTTACACACATAGAAACCCACATAAACCAGAAATTCCTCCATACATAGTGACATAGTTGCTCCAAGATGGCAATTTAACTGCAAAATGGGACAGGCACTTGACAACCTTGTTTTTATATAAGAATATAACCAGAATACAGCCAAATGGCAACCAACTGAGTCGAGTCCCCTATTGCAAAGATGGGTTGCGCTCATCGGTGAAGACTGACTCAGACTGATTGCAATGCATTGGCAATCTGTCTGTATTTATAAATTAGATGGCAGTTATTTGCAAACTTTTGCCATTTCGAGACTGACTGCAGTCAGTCCAAGTTGGAACGCAGTCATCTGGAGATAGGTTGCCTCTCACCAGGTGACCATTGTGACTGTGGTTGTGGATGTTGCACACTTAAATTCTGGGAAACCAGTAGGTCACCACTAATGCAAAGAAATTTCTACAGAATCATTGGGCAACCATTAATTTTTCTTTGCTGCAAGACGGTTGCTCTCCTATTTTTACTCTAGTGTGACTGAGCCATTAGGGTCTGTTTTTCCTTTCTTAGGTTTGGTCTTAAATTCATTTGAAAGTGGTATTAAAAGGTGTCACATCATAAATTTAACTTTCTTATACCTGTAAACAAGGAGAAACAAATACGAGAGATGCATGGCAATACACACATAAATATTTCTATGTGTAGAAGACCCATTAAATGCTCCCAGTTGCAGCTGGTTCTCATGTTGATACTAGTTAAACAGGGTTCATTTATGGTGCTCACATCTTTGTCCCGACATTTCATGATTTTTTAGGATTTTTTTTTCCTGCAAACAAACACACATCACATTCAGACATGCTCCTTCTGTTTGTACGTGCGCTTTCTTTTTTGTTTTCGTTCAGTCAGTGGCCAGGACCAAATATCACAGTGTGCAAAGAACATGAAAACAAGAGCAGGAAGGTATTAAAAGCACGCATGCAGAAACATACACAAACACCCACACGGAGCTGGCATTTTTTCATGAATTCAGCCATGTATTTGTTTGCGCTTCCTTATAAATAAACAGGCCAAAGTTAAGTCAAAAAAATTAGAAATCTGTTTTCATCACGGAGCCCTGAAATGAATTATTCGCTGAACTTTCAGAGTGTTTCAGACACAAATATTTTCTTTGGATGTGCCTAAGGGGAAGTGCACACTGTCGAAAGAAAACAAAACTGGGCGCCATGTAGTTCCTACATTCCACAGTCTGTTTGAGTGTGTGTTTGAGGAGGGCACACCGGGGAAGTTTGATGCATGCAAGTGTGTGTTAGACGTGATATTTTTCGGTATAAGTATGTATATGTAAGCCATACAGTTGTGTGCATATGTTGGAGTGTATTTACATGTGGAAATGTGTGTGTTCTAAGGTGTTAATGAGCCATTCCAACTGTTTTCCCTTAAGCTCCCCCAGACAAAGATATGAACTCCCACCAAAGAAAAAAATAACAAGCCGGGTGGGCTGAAATGTCTACTATATTTGTTCTATGCAACTGTGAACACTGATATTAGTGTGTGTATCTGTTCTGAAGGTGGCAACAAAAGACTTAGAAATGTGACCACATTTACTCATCTGTCATTTTTAATGTATGTGGTAGCTGTACCCTGGGGATGTATGCCTGACTTTATCTTCTGCCACTATTCCTGCAAAATGACGCATCAGGACATGTGCTGCGTGTTTATATTTATCCTGGCTTATGGGCCGCTTTTATGTGCTGCTTTGTGCCCCTATGCGTAATCATTGTGCGTGTGGATTTGGTGTCAGATCAGCGATTCTCCGCGACCGGCTGGAGTGCACCTCCTGACTGTGCATCCATCCGCTTCAGCATCCTCTCTTTCATCTCATCAACGCGATTTTTTCCACACAGTGACTATTATGTTGTGAAAAATTAGCCATAGAAATAGAAATATGCCTGCATTTCTCATACAGTAGGTTTGCTAAACCTTTGGTTCCCCCTTGTATTAAAGTACGTAAAATATATAGAAGCGATGCTGAAGTGGTCAGCAAGACCAACCAAACCAAGTAGGTTAACAGAACCACTGAACCAAGTAAGTATGACATAACACAGCCATCCCTGAATGTAGGTACTCAGGTATCCATGACCTTAACCTCAGAGGTTACACTACAAGATGCAGCCCCCCTGTGCCCCCCCCCCCCCCGTAGGCCACATTTTAGCTTGCAAAAACATTAAAACCAAACAAAACAAACAAAACTGCAACAAAAATCCACTTCTATCAAAATGAACTGGGAAGGGGGAGAAAAAAACTAAACAAACTAAAGATGAGCTCATGACTCGAAGCATACCGCCTCATCTGTCAAACATGGCGGTTCTGTCATGGCTTGGGCTTCTACAGCTGCAAATGGAGCCAGCACACTGACATTTATCCATGATTATATTACCGACAGAGGCAACCGAACGAATGTAAATGTATAGAGGGAGGATTCTGTTTGCTCGGATTTAGTGTGGAACAACAGGAATTTCATCATTCAGCAGGACAGTGATTGTAAACAGTCTTTAGGGTAGCTTTTCAGGGTGAGGGCATGGAATAACCTAAACTGACCGAGTCAGTCAGCTGGCGTGAGTCAGACTGAGATGCATTCCACTTGTTAAAGACCAAAAAACAACAGCAAGGAAATGCTGAGGAGGGCGGCATTAAACATCAAAAGGGATGAAACAGTGTCTAATAATGTCTGTGGGCCAAAGACAGCAATAGGATTTTCACAAAATTTTAAGTAGAATGGATTTTTTTAACCTCATGTCTATCTTTTTCAAATAATTTAAGCCCCTGGACTTTGGGCATCGTGTGGTAAAGACCTATATTCCCCCCCCCCCCCAACACAGGTCTTTCTTTACTGATGTAGTGGACCTATTGAAAGCTTAGACTTTAGCACTTTAATACAGCGCTCAGTATTTTATTTGAAATTGAAGCCCAGCCTGAAGACACATAACTGTCTACATACCTACTTTATAATACAAAAAAAGTGTTGCATGCTTTAGTGATTTATTAATGCTTAAAGAAATGGGACTGCTCTGCTTTTCTAAGTACTGCCAAATTGTTCATCCTATAATGTTTTTTTTTAAAGAAAAATAATTATATTGAATATTGAGCCTGCTTTGATTTTTTTCAGTAATTCAAACAGGACTTCTTTTGCACTCACTGAGACAGTTGTATCTGCCAGCTGGATAAACAGTTGACCAATTGGGGATTATAGCCAGGAATAAAGAGCAGCTTCCTATGTAGCTAGCTCGCTAGCTGCATCAAAGATAAACAGTGAGAGAAAAATGCATTGACAACTGTGGATGAAATTGAATTTGTTGCTAACTGATTGGAAAAATAGACTTGAATGTAACTGCTCCTTCTAATTAATTCTTTGCTGTGCAGTTTTTGAGGCGCAAACTCTATGATCCGACTATAGCTACATTTTATCCTTATACAGACAGATTCAGTATGTTGCTCTCTCTGACATTTTCTTCATAAAAAATGAATGGACCTCCAGCTATTCAGGTTTGATGATGCGGAGTTGACATTTTTGTCCCTCTTTGGTACACATCTATGGGGCTTTTAAGATCCAGCTTCTGCTCAGGCATCAACTACATCATAACTCTAACACTCCATCCTTTCTGTGCATCCTTGATCTGCAGGATGATGAAAGCACATTCACACCCTTACAGTAATTCTTCAGTCACCTGCTGTATCTGCCCGGGGGGGGTTATCGCTTATAATTTTCACAGCCTTTTTTCCTGCTCCTTTTGCATATGGCAGGAAGGGGGCAGTGCGTGCTACTAACAGTCTACAGGTGCAACACAGACCCACACCAGAAAGGAGCTGCAGAAATAAGATAGATCGAAGAAGCGCTGAGGGCACGGCCGCCTCCTCTAATTTGGTTTCAGTCATGCTGTGTAGATTAATATATGAATCTACTGGCATGCTATAGTTTCAGTAGAACAGTGGTGGTGTAGTGAGTAGGCCCACGGGATGTCCGTTTAGTCAACTTAGTGAGGCGTTAAGGAAATAAACAGCAGTGTATGTTGACTCTGGACAGTCAACTATTTTTGACATTTAATAAAAACATTTTGTCTTAGTTCCATCAAACAGAACTCGAGTGGCGGCAGCGGACCCTCGACTTTCAAGCTAACCGTGTTTTCTGCAGCGTAACATTATTTGCTTGTTGTCTGTGCACTGCTCTGTTTTCAAAGTCTTTTCTTTAGCACTATGTGGCAGTGCAAAATGGGCAGTCAATCTCAACAGACTACATAGAAATTGATCATTTCCCTGATAAATAAATGCATTAATCAACCATTAGAAATATTACTGCAGCTTGATCTGTAAGACACAGGAATAAAGCAAATGTGCGAGTTTGTCTCTGTTTTTTTTTTCTTCCCAAGCTCTCCTTACTGACACACACACATACATTATCTTTATTGTATTCAATTTCTGTATCATTTATGTGTTGGCATACTTCTTCTGTGGCAAAATAAAAAAATAAATAAAAATCTCAATTTCTTTGAGGGATGGAAGTGAGGGTGTAAAATCTGTGTTACGTTTGATGCTCCAGAGGTTCCCATAACGTTTCACTGATGTTTAAATCAAGCGATTTGTGTTAATGGAAACAGTCTTAAATTTGTTTAACACTGTATACAGTATGGGAGTGTACGGGAGTGTAACTATCCGAGAAACATCACAAGCAAATGGTGTTTACAGTTTACAGTACGGGGCGCGCTTAATTCTGTGAAATGGCCTCATTCTCCACAGCTGTAATGTGATTTCTGCAGAGCAATCATCAGAGGTAGTTACACCTACAAGACGACTAACCGTGAAACTGCCTAGCCACATCTAAACTACTGTAAAGCAAAAAGCACAATACATGAATATGGGGAGAACAGTATTAACTGTACATCTGTTTTAATTTTCTTTTTATAATTTTGCAATATGCTTGTTTGTGCTTCAGCGTTCGGCTGTGTTGATCCTGTGAATATAATATAGATGCAGCCTTTGTGTTCATACCGAAGGCATCGGTCCCCTCACAGGAATTTGTACCTGATCACTCAAGCAGACGTCGTGCTGACTTTTCTGTGCGATTTGACTTGACTAAGTTTTCACACACACACACACACACACACGCTCAACTAAGACATACTGACCTTTGTTTGGCATGTAACCGTGTGCCCGTTTTCCATAAAAAACCCATAGCAACAACAGAAAAAAATCACCCATGAAAATGCCCCCCCCCCAAAAAAAATGAGGTGGTTGAATTAAAAAAAAAAAACATAATAGAGAAAGGTCATATGTGGCTGAGAGATTTAAAATCTGACGCTGCTATGGGCTGAAGTCCTATACATTAGCTCAGCCATGTTCTCCCAAGCAGGACCTTTTTGTGTCATCTCTTCAGCGTCGTCATTATTTGAAGAACTCCTTGAAGCTCTAAATCTGAAAGACGAATAACTGTATAGTGTTCAGCATTAGCGCCTCTGAGCCTTTTTGCTCTCCACAAAGTGCTGGAACATCCATGCCTCCCACATAGTTCCAGTCTTCCTCATCCATTTCTGATTTAGACCAAGGAGCCACATCTGTGATTAAGCACCCCTTAAGTGCATTTTCTTCTTCGCTTGTGCTCTGTGTTTCCATTATAAATTCACTCAACAGAGGGCTTATGACACATGTGCTGGCCTGAGTAATGTGCTGGTTCTCTGCCTGAGAAAGATCTCTTAGACGGGCCATATTCAGGGGTTGCATTTGCCATGGCCTGAACTGATTACAGACCAGGTAATACTTTGTAACTGTTGGGTATAGATATATTGATATTACTTAGAAGTTGGCGGACTTGCAAAAAAATACACAGCAGCGCCCGTTTGTTAGTAGCGATTTGATCTCTATCAGCTGCAGACTAGTAGCAATGAGAAACTACATGGAAACAAAATGTTATGCCAAAGAAAGCCCAGATTATTTTTTTTTATGTGCACCAATCACCAATCAGGAGTGTGTCAGCTGGGTAGCAGCAGTGCAGTTGTTTGCATATGTTATGCACATGTCTGTCAACTCTGACAAGTTTAGTTTGAGTTTTAAAATTTTAATAAGTCTGATGTGTAGCTTTTATTGTTTCCTTCTTCTTCACAAATCTTTAATGAATGATCTTTAGTCTTTGATAATTATGATGATAATGATAAAACTATAAGAATTGCCTTCAGTTTCTCGAGTTGACATTTATATTTTTCTGCACCGTGACAGATCTTAAACAAAAAAACAAGATAGAAATGCATTATTTCCTCTTTTTCTTCTTCTTCTTTCTAAATAATTTTATAATTACCTGCTTCAAGCTTTTTTTCAAGTTTTACACCCGGCACTAAAATTAGGCTTGAGAGGTAGTAATCCAGTTATTCACTTATTTTCTGCACTCTCACTCTTAACACTTTCAGCAGCAGTCTGTACTCGGCCTGCATATTCATTTCAACATAAAATCTCAGCTGAAAGAGTAAAAGCTTAGTGTGGCCATTGTACTTTACCTGTATTTACATTTATTTAATCCCTTCTCTATCAGTTTGAGTTTTTATTGCAGAAAAGCGGCAAATGGAGTTGGAGAGATCGAGAGACATCGAGGGGCGAGCTTGATAGAGGGATGAACAAGAGAGATGTGGGTGTCGTTCGCTCCCACCTGACGCATGGGGGAAAAAAAACACTTGTTTTTACTGTTGCCAAATGACTGTCAGGCTCTGTGAGAGGATTTCATCATTCTCTTCCATCCTCGTCATTAGTTCACCTGCCTCTTCAGCCCGCTCTGTGATTGTCTCTGATTGGACATATTTATCTCTGACTACTGTGGTAACCATTAGCGTTGGTGGTGTGGAGAGGTGGCAGTTTGACTAATCAGTTGTATCTGCCCTTGGTGTAATGCTTTGTGGGCCTCTCGGTGTGTACAGCCGCATTCAGAACTGTTGATTGTGTGTGTGCGTGTGTTTGTGTGTGTGGTGTATGTGCGAATGTGTGTTGCCAAGAAGAATAAAAAGCAGAGAATTGAACAATCAAGGGGGTAGGAAAGATGGAAATTCGCAGCAAAAAGGACTGAAGAACTGTACAAAATCAAAGGGATGTGTCGGTTTTTCAGAGGCAAAGGCAAGCTGTTAATCAATCCAACTGTCAGCAGCCCAGGCCAATCTCTTCCCACTCATTTGCTGCTTCCTGCTTCAACTAGGCAAGTCTCTCGTGAGTTCTTTCACCTCTAAACCTGCACCTGAATTTTTTTTTTAAATTTTATTTTTAAAAAAGCAGCCTCGATACTATAGAAGAAAGTGCACAAGGTTAAATCCAATATGCATTCTTCCATAAAAGAGCAAGTGAAACTGTGTACTCGTCTGCTCTTCCCACATACTGTATGACTCTGAATCATCATGGAGTAGATATGCACTGGTTGGCAAAGAACAAAAAAGAAGCAGATAGTGATGGCGAGGAAAGGGGAAATTAGGAAGAAGGAGCAGGGAAAATATGGAAGTCGATAAAGAAGGCAAAAAGGGTGTGTGGTGGGTAATAATAAGAGGATAGAAAGATAGTGAGAAAGAAGGCATCTTTATTCTAATGTGGCCCTGCCTGTGCCTCTGTACACCATCCTGAAAAGATGAATTTGCTGCTGTTATTTATATTTATGAATTCATGCCATTTGGCCCAGTGTGAAATGATGGGTCATTCTCGTGCAACAAGACGCGCTGGTGCTGAATTTACAATCACCCACACCCAACTTCCCCCTTCTCCCCGTCTCCACCTTCCTCCTCCATCTTTCCTTATTCCACATGCCTCGATCTGCTGAATATGGATGGAGTTGGAGGGATGGAAGGAGAAAAGAGAGGGACGGCGATGCAGTGAGAGAGAAAGAGAGAGAAGGAGCATTTCTCTCACTGAGGCTGCTTCTGTCACCAGTTTCTCACCTAAGGAGATGTGGCACAGGAATTAATGGCATTCAGGAGCATGGTGAAATGGCTGCTGGCACTATGTATCTGTGCATGTGCAAGATACATGGGTGCAGCAGGTGAAATTCAGAATATAGTCCCCCTGAGAGTCTCAGTCTGTGAAAATGCACACACAGACACTCACGGATGATGGTCAACACACACACACACACACACACTTTACCACTCTATAGGAAGAGATGTTTTTCTCCCCATTTAAAGGTGGTTATTATGCAATAGCTGAGCTTACATCTTAAGTTTTTTTTTTTCCCCTCAGCATAGGTATTATGAGTAAAAGCTATTATATTGCTATTCAAGACAACAGGGAAGCGGGGATGGTAACAGAGTCACATACAGAGGCATGCATATCGCTGATTTTAATGATGTATTGATGTACTGTGTAGAACAGTGATAATCACACATAGTTTGTATGTACATTTTACAGCTTCATTTTGACTATAAAAGGATGTATAAGTTCTAATTATATTTTTTCTGTCTGTAGAATTTGTTTGAAACTTCATTTTTTATTTTATTTTTTTTACTTTACTAGAAGCATTGAAGTATGCAGAACATTTCCAAATGGTTTTGTCTCATAAGGGGGGAAACTTAATGAGGCATTAAGGCCTTTAATGTAAAAAAAAAGAAAAAAAAAGAAAAAAAGAGAAAGCATTGAAAATCAAGGAAAGCCATTCTGTCGTGAGCCAGTTCCGCCTGTGTAACTTTAGGGGTAGCATTTCACAGCAGTACAAGCCAGTTGGAAGTATGTCAGTAGCTTTAGTTTCCACACAGTGACAGGTTACCTCAGCGTCTAGCCAGCTCAGCTGGTTCCATCATGCCAGGGCTTGGCAAGGGGTGGCATTTATAGGCATGACACTGTTCTACCTCCCTGACCATGCTCTGACTGTTGGGAAGGCCCATAAAAGTGCACAGTGGACATGCTGCTATTTATGGCATAAAAGAAAAGTGCGTGAAGAATAAAGGAATTTGTGTATTTTTCATCTTTTTTTTTTTGTCTGGATTATTATTAAGAAGTACATGTAAAAATGTCAAGACGGATTCTTTCTTCCTACTGTTGGATACGACCTATAGGAGTGTTTCCATTGTTATAAGTAGGCGAGAGTGCTGGTGGAGATAAAAGCACCAATAAAGTCTTTAGTTTGCATTGCCAGCCAGTAAAAGTATTCCAACCTACAGTAGTTAAGATGTGAGCGCATCTGTTTAAAATTCACGGAGCATGTGATTAATAAGTTGCAGTAAAACTAAGATGAAGTGGTATTTAGACTTAATCCTGTTATGGTTCTGCTACTTTGGTGTTGTACAGTGTAACACTAACATTTAAAATCTGTTTATTTGGCAATCAAACAAAGCCCCAATTTCTAAGCACTGTCGGACATTGCAGTGTTAAGGCTGCAGTGTCATCTTTCTGAGGTTTTCATGTCCCGAAATGCAGTATATCTTTGAATAAATGTATCCAAAAACCAAGGTGGCATCTTGGGTGGCCAGTCTGATTGTAGGTGTGGTGCTATAGTTATTGGAAAAAGGATTAAATCAAAATAAAAGTCAAATTTTTAAAGTTACTTTATTGATTTTGGTTTACTTGTGGCCACAATATTTTTTATCCCCCAGTAAGAACATAAGGCTAAAGGCTGTTAGAGGTTTATTTTGCCCTGGGCTGTGTTCTTAATCTGAACAAACAGGCACATAATCTTTGTGTCTTGCAGGCGCACATCTAGCGCTACTTGCTCTGATGGTGATTAGTTTTTTGAAGTTATTGCTTACTCCCCACTTTATTCATTTCTGTGATTATATTTTTCCCCAAAATGTGTTTCGTGAAGGGGAACCCCACCCCCACCCCTGATAATCTGTAAACTTGCTTGAATGAGACGGACATAGTCAGAGCAGCAACAGTTGAAATTGCTACTGTTCTTAATTGGCTCAAACACGTGCAATTAACAATGATTGCAATCAGCAGAGGCAGCCCAGAGTTGAGCAGCCCAGTGTTAAGGTATATTATTATAGTCATTAGTGGCTGCAATTATACTGCTCTGCACCCTGTGTGTTAACCACAGTTTTGCACGTATCACTTTCCCTCAGGAGGTTTTTGATGTGCCTGCAACTTTACTCATTCATGTTCTTTGTTTGTGTTTTTTTTTTTTTATGTGATGAAATTCATCTCTATAGCTGTTATTGTCAGCTCAAAGCAAACAGACAAGGATAAACTCCTCCAACTTTCACTCCATGTGTATGTCCTTTATTTTGTGTGTGTGTTTGCTTGTTTGTTAGGGACTTACAACAGTTGGTACAAGGCTGCCTGGCTTATTCAGGCCAACTGGAAAATAGTGAGAATAATCACTGGGTTTATGGAGATTTACTTTGCTTTAATGTGCAGCGAAAATATTTATTTTATGGAAAGACAGTCTTAAAGTGGTGCAGAAAGATGCAGCCTTCTTTTCCGGCACTGTGGATAGGTATTGGTGAGAGCATGATTTATTTATTTATTATTGTGTCAATACGCACCATTTTACTCTTGAGGGCGTGTGACCCAGTATTTTCTGTATTACACATCAGCGGACACAGAAAGACAGGCAGAGAGAATGAGCCAGGCTGAGGTTGTACATATTTTTCTTTCTGGCTTTTACAGCGCGAGGAGCTCAAACAACAAAACAAGATACCTGAATACATTAAAAAAAAAAAAAAAAAAAAGAACACCCCACCCCCACCCAGCAGCATCATAATGTAAAACAAATTCTAACAAAGCCTCGTGAAATTGAAATAAGCCTCTTTCGGCATCAGCCTTGGAATTAGTTTATTAGACTCTAAAAGGGGCCTCGAAAGACTTAAAACCCCATTTTCACAGGGAAATTAGTTTTCAGAGAAAGATACATTGTTCACATTGGGAGATGATGAGTTGGTTTTACACAAAGGGGATTCTTTTGGCTGCGACTTCTATCAGATCAACTCACCACAGGTAGTGGGGGTGTTAGATGCTTTTCTTTTTTTCCGGTCTGGATTAGTTTGCAGATAAAGCTGAGAATAAACAGCACTTTGTGTGTTTAGACTAATTCCCTTTGCCATCTAAACTTGGGATTTTGTGATGTCAAACTAGCTGGAGTTGACAGAAAATGTATATAGACACATTCATACAGTATATTTTTCCCTGAAGCAAAGACAAATTAAAAAGTGCCTACCTGTGCGCTTTTCCTGGTTTATGGCAGTCAATAAGATTTGCCCTGGACTCTTGTATAAACATCTATCTAACTGATTTATCTGTATGGATTTCACGCTATTTACCACTTCCCTGTTGCCAGTTAAATCCAGAAATACTCCACCTTTGGTAACTACAGGAACTGTGGTAACTTAACACAGTAAAAAAAAATTTTTTTTTAATGCATTTGCCTGTAAATTCAACAACTCAATCCACACGGAGAGCTGCGCATAAAAGAACATGCTTGTATTTTTATTTACATTTTAACACTAGTAAATTAATGAATTCTCACATCCTGCAGCTTTTGTTGTGTTTGTTGAAGAAGATGGATGGATGGTCGCAAACATGACAGAGGAAGGAATGGAAATTGGGGAGAGTAATGAGCAGTGATGGGCAGATGGATTGATAAGGATGGAGGGAAAGGCAGAGAGGCTTTTTAGGTGGATAGACAGATGGAGGAATTGATGGATGGAAGAATGCAAATTAATGGGTTTCTGAAGCATTTGCGAAGTAGGCCTGTGTTCAGCAGAGAGGTGAGAAAGGACTTTAAAGAGAGGTAAAAAAAAAAAAAAGAAAGAAAGAAAGAAATGGAGACGTAAAAATGAAGAACACCATTTCTGGAGCTGCTTGCTGGATCCTTTCTGGACCTTCACTTTTGCTACTGAATAAACTCTCACAGGTGAATAACAATATGTATTCACTGTATTCTTTTAATCCTACACTTATCAGAGTAAAGTGGAATATTCCTGATGGAAAGAAGGTCCTTTTCTCTGTCACAAATGCAGATCATGTTGAATATGTCTGGTGCATTATGGTGTGTTTTCTGCTGTTTTTAATCTTGTATCTTTCTAAATTGTCCTTAATTGACCAACATTTCTGCCTCAGTTGTTCACAAGAAAACTTCCCTCTTCTATTCTTGTAGTGCCAATTAAAGTGTCTCAGAGTCTGATGAGGATTCTGATAAGAATGGTGAGACTGCGGGAGTGCGGTACCTGAAGATGTATTACTGATGGGCAGATTGTGAAAGTGATTGAAAGGAGGACTTGGAGTGAATTACAGCTGCAGTAGTTGGCAGAGCAGATCGTGTCCTTGAGTTGAGACCGTGTGATGCGCACTGCAAGGTGTGGCTGTGTGACATTAATTCACGCATTACCATATCTGCCACACGCACACATCTCACGTGCGAAGACATCTGTCCACCCTAGCTGTGTGTGTAGGGTAGAGGTATGTGCAAACGTTCATTCACGCCCTGACACACTCGCGCGCAGAGGTGTGCACCACTGCCATCGCACTCCTCCTCCATTCACAGTTGACCCACTCCCTGAAAGACAAGTGGTATCGACAGAAGTACGTAGCAGGCCTGTGTGTTTGTGTGCGCTTGTATTCGATGCACAAAAAAAAAAAAGGGTGGGGTGTAACTGCCAGTGATAGGGGCCACACTCCCAGTTGTCATTTTATAACAGCTTGTAGACAAACTCATTACATCCAACACCTGCTCTCGTCACGTACACCGAGGACGCGTAAGTGTGTGTGTGTGGGAAGCGTGCATGCAAGTCAAGTGTATGAATTCTCTGTAATTTAGCTGCAGTCATCTATGTTTGAGTCTTCTTTGGCAGCAACTTGAAGTGACAGCTATTTTGTGCCAGCTAGAGAGTGTTGATGTTTGAACCATCTTCTGTAGCTTTTCTGAATGAACGCGGGGCATCTTGTACATTTTTTCTTTTTTTAATTTAAATTTTATTACGCCTCTTTACGTTGCACATCGGAGTTGCAAATTAGGAGGAGCAACTGTCTTTTCCTACGTGGATGCAGAACAATTGCGGTCGACTTCAGAAAAAGACGGCCAAACTGCCAACTTCTAAACGCTTTCTGAAGCAGTGGAGATGACGAAACAATTACGCCAGACTTCTTTTGCTGCTTCAGACCTTTTTGCCTTTGGTGGTGGACCCTGGAGCAGAGCTTTCCTCATTTAAGCACATATTATGAGTAAACAGTTCTCGAAGATTCTTGTAGCTTTTACACAGTCATGAGTTTATTCGCAAATTGGCGATACCCTTACTCAGTCCTGCATCATTCTGCAGCCTGGTATTTAGAATCCATTCATACATAGAATATGGCAGTAACTGCATGTGATGGATGAATATAAAGTCTCCCTGCTCTGAGCTGTGGTGCAGGTAATTGCAGAGGAAACTACTGCTTGTAATTGTTTTTTTTTTTGTGCTTATTTCCCATTTATGCTTTTACAGCTGGATCTTAAGTATTTGTGTGCTGCATTCAAGAATTCCATTCAAACACAGAGAGTTTGAGAGTGTGTGTGTTTTACTGAGAGAGAGTTGAGTCACTTCAAGGCTTTATTACCATATTAAAATGTTGTCATTACCCTTTTTTGTTGTCAGATTGTTTAAAAAAACAAACAAATTTTTTTAAAAAGACCTTTCTTTTTTCCCCCCTCCAAATAAAGTGTGTGGAGAGTGGAGGAGACGGGCAGAAGTAGAAAGCGCAGGTTGCTACTGTACTCTTAATGTAGCCAAGCCTTCCCTATAATCCCTAAAATTTGACAGGGGGATTAGAGGGATAATCCTCCATGTCTTTTCTTTTCCTCCATCCTCACTCCTGTTACCTTTCTTCTCATTTTCTCCCCCTTACTGTTCTGTCGCCACAAGACGCAGACAAGACAGCACTAAAGACAGAATCAGCACAAGAATTAGTGTGTGTATGTGTATACACATATATGTATGTGTGTGTGTGTGTGTCCGCGCATATGTGAAATGAAGTCCAGTGGGAGAATCTGAGAGGCTGAGAATAATTAGCTCCAGCCTAATGCCAGGTCAGCCTTTAGTGGCGTTAGTCTGGATACTGAGTTTGTGTATGCAGCATGTGTGTGTGTAGGCGTGTTTGTGTGCGTAGGTGTGCGTTTCTCAATGTATGCTCATCCTTGCATGGGCATGCCCTATTCTAAACTGTTTACACTGAGGTGAATGCTGGCAGACAACATTGTGGTTATAGAGTTTATTCTTTCCCACTGCCCTTGACCAGTCTCTTAACACAGAGAGCAGAAAGATAAGAGAGGATTTACACACAATACTGAAGCCATTAGCGTCTGGCTTTTCTCCCCCTCTTTCGCTCTCTCTGGGGTTTGTTTAGTGTTATCAGATCCACTGGGATGTGTGGATGGCAGATTGAATGTCCACAGCCATGGAAAAGGCCAAAGATGTCTAACCTCCCATTCACACACTGCTATCCTCATCAACAGAGGGCCCTTTGTCCCACAGCAGTCAACGAGATGGACAGTACAAGATAATTGCATTTGGACAATAACTGTCTCCTCTGTTTGTTTGAATGCATACAGTCTCTTTGGGATGAAATGTTAGATGAGTGTGGCTGTGCAGGAGGGAGGAGGAGTGAGTGATTCTGTTTGTTTGTCTTTGTGTGTCTCTGAATTTCTCCATCTGTATGCATGTATGAATGAATGGGCTCGATAAAAGATTTTTGGAGCAACATCCAATAGTGAGCTGTCATCGTCTATCTCATAGGTTGAATGGTGACTGGCAGGGACTAGACAGTGAAGTCATAACTTGACTGATAAGATTCTTCAGGAGCTGCTACTGGACCCCCAATCCAGCAGGAAAGACAGCAGCAGGGAAGCCAAATGGATGTGATTGACTGAGAGTGGAGCTGAATGGCAGCATCTGAACTAGGAGCTCCCATAGATGCTCAGTCGTTTCCTCCTATGATGTCATTTCTGTTTGATCCAGGTGCGATCTGGTGAAAGGGATGGGAACATGCAAATGTTGCCAAATGTCTGCACGCGTGTTCGTTAGTCTTCCTAATTCAATATATTGAGGTATTTTTCAGTGTTGTATATAAACTATAAAATTGAACCGTACACATTATGTTAGGCTGACCATACTGTATGTTTATGCATAGATGACTGGAAGCCTGGAGTTTGTTTAATTGATAGCATTTTTGTTTGGTGCATCGCCCATGTTCTTAGTGACTCTGACAAAAATATCTACTTAGGCTGATATTGTTTGTATATTGTCAAATTCAGGGCTATACAGTGAGCACTGTTTCACTGTTAATAGGTATATAAGTCAGCATACTTCAAATTGAGTGTTATGGAGTAATCAGATCTAGGGGTATAGAGAGAATTATCAGGTACTGGTTCTCAACCTGGAGTGTCTAAAGAAGGGAAAAGAAAACGTAGGTGTGACAGGTTTCCAGAATCCAAGGCAATGCATGGCTAGCTCCCCTGTGTGTTTTTTGGGCAGCAGCTGGCAATCCATTAGCTTGTCAGCAGTTCCATAGGCAAAAAAAGCTTGGGCAGCATTGGACATTGCTTCTCTACACACCTTATCGTCTCCTTAGTCCAGTTTTAGTTTTTTTTTGGTGATTGGATAACAGTAGAAAGGTCCGTGAGCTGAAGCTGTCTGCTAGCGTGTCACCAAATGCCATCTCCACAATGGCTCTTAACTCCCTCATCTGCATTTTTTTTCCCACACCTGAACGTGATGACATAGGCTGCTGCTCACGCACCTCACAGAGCTCAGGATATTGCGATGAACCTCAAAACAACTTAATCGCTTCATCATTTCTCAGTAAAAACCAGTCAGTATTTTATGAGAAGGAAAGAAAAGAGGAAACATGACCTCCTGTTACTTCTCATGGCTGAAGCATGGTTCTCCTGTTGGGCCACGGATAGCTTTGTAGGCCACTGTCTATATGTTGTAGCTGCTTACTGGCTGAAGGGGGCAGTGTCACCAACAACTGGTCTAAGGCTACTGTTGCATGTGCCGTTGTAGGTCCTTCAGCCAGCAGCAGCGCAGAGCAGAATTATAATATACAAAGAGCTGAAGCAAAACGTTAAAAAAAACAGAAAGGTGCCCACTGCAGCCTCTGTCTGTGCTTTTCATGCCATTTTTTGAGGATCTTTGATGGTTTTTCACAATACTCCACTGTCACTCCCTTTACTGTTCCAGCCCACTTTGCAACCAGTCAGCATTCGACCAACACACAGTGTCATCAGCTTCGAGCACATTTGCGTAGGTTGCACACCCCTCTGCAGAGGCAAATATCTATGCGAACAGACCCAAACACATTACTGTAAAAGAGCCTTATCGTGCATACAGTACTGTATATACATTAATATGTCCAGTTTCTTGACTGCTTATCCAGCTAGGGTCATGAGGTCATAAAGTTCTTAGCCTATTCTATCTGACACTGGGCAAGAGGTGGGATAAACCCTAGACAGGCCTCCAGTTAAGCAGGTCTAACACTAAGATAAAGACAACCATGCATGCTAAAACATACATTTTAGTCAACAGTGCTATATACAGTACCATGCTGCCACATGCGTGTATCTATGCATATTATGTACGTACATACTATAATACTTAATCTTCTCTGATTAAAGTGAGGAGCTCTTATCCTTGAACTGTTTTTAATCAGGGAGAAGCTGCATTTTAGTCTATCAATAAGTTGTTCAGCAAAAAACATGCCTGTTTTTTTTTCTTTATAATTTTAAGGTATCCATTCAGATAAATGCTTATTTGCTTATTAGTGGCCTAATTGTTTGTGGTTGTTAGCCTAATTTTAAATTAGTCTTTCAGCCTTGGTTTTAACATTCATCTGTGGGTGCACTGTAATTACTAGATTTATTCCATCCACCTCTGACACCAAATCACATTCTAGTCCCTCCACATCAGGCCAGCTGTGTAGTCTAATGTTTAATATATGACATTTTGTTTTAGATATAATTAACATAGACGGCTATTCAGTACGGTTGCCTAATTTACTTGCTAAGGCATAATGGGGAAGGGTGAGGTGGATTGTTTTGGTTTTGTAATGAATAGAGTGGTAAGGGGAAGGACGCCAGCCAATGCTGTCAGTTATCACTGTTCTATATGAGCCGCGCTTGACAGAGAAGAATCGCAGCCGGCGTCTGGATCACTTTCTCACCTGCTCCGCCTTTCCTTCCTCGGGCTTTCTCCTATTCATTCAGTCTCCAGAGGCTACGCTGAGTCTCATTGTGCCTCCGTCTCTTGGCCTTCCCTCTTTTTTTTTTAAGACATTCACTGACCCACAATAAATCTTATTTTTTATTTTTTGGCTGCAACTTTTAGTTACATTGTTAGTATATAAATATGTTTCTTTTATTCTTTATTTTTCTTCTGCTCTAACTCTTCCTGTCCTCTCCTTTCCCATCCTACTTATTCTCTTCAGAGGGTGTAGTGGGGTTGACAGGCAGTGAGCTCACAGTTGTAACCTCCCTGCCACCATGCCAGGCGAGGCGCCACTTGAGGGTTTGGCTGCAGATTGAATAGCTCCCAGAGATGTCATATCCAGACAGCCTCCCTGAATTACATTTCCTGGTCTTCCCTGCCTGGCTGCCTGCATACCTCCACCAATCAAATCGCCCCGGAGTTGCCATGTGGCTGCCTGCTCGGCTCTCCCTGTATCCTGTTTCTTTTCCTCTTTCTCTCGCTTTACCTCCCCACCAGCTCCCCCCACTTACCATCTCTGGGGTATGTCCCTCACAGAAATTATTCCTTCACCACTTGTCGGGCAATCCAGGCACTTTGAGGCAGAACAGCAGATGGGCGAATCTGATTGGCTGTCAGCTTATGTTTATTTCCTTGTTGTCAGGGTGTCAGATGAGATAAAACATTGTTCTGCTGCATTTGTCATGTTCTCTCTGAGGGGTTGATAAGAAATGAGAAAAGTTTAGGTTATAGGACATGTGGTTGAACAGATTGGCCCATGGCTGTCAGAGGTGTCCCGTTGTATAATTTTAAAAACAGATTTTTCTTTTGGGTTTGCTGTTTGTTTTGACCATTAATCTTCTTTACAAATATACATTTTAACTCTGCTCTGCCAGTGTTCAGGAATTTTAATGATCCTGAATTTTAAATTATAATATATTTCTGCAGAATATGATTATTACTTCTGTCATTGCAGGCATTAGATCACTCATACAAACTTTGCATTAAAAGAAAAATTGGCCAAGAAAGCGTTACTTTTGCTTTTTATATATCCACGTAGGAGTCGAGTTAAAAATATAATAATCTTAGCATGTGTTTGGCTCAAGCCAGTGATCCTCATTGTGGGGTTTTTTTTTTTTTTTGTTACTGTGTGTGACCTGCGAGTGGGTTATGTGAGCTGGAGCTAAGAAGGAGCACAGTGGGGTTTTACTACTTGCAAAGTAGAGTTCTGGCTCTTGGTTTCGGTTTCCTTTGATAAATTGATTAATGAGGAACAGCCTCAACTGTATGGGTTACACACCCCACATACATGCATGACTTGTGCATGTAAATTAAAAAATAAAATACTTAAAACATCCAGTGCCAACATCCAATTGCACTCTCTGGAATTGGATAAGGTTTGCCTTTGTAATCTAACAAACAGGTGGTGGATTAGGCATTCATATCCACACTACTGGCACACATAAACACAGACACACACACACCTTAGGTGGTGGAGTGAGCTTCCATGCTGTGTGGATTTGTATCTAAGCCGAGACATAAAAGTGAACTGGCAGAATAGGAGGTGTGCCTCTCCAGCCCTCCAGTCTGCCGGTTTGGGTTGTGTCTGTATACATGTGTATTTGCACATGGTTGCATAAGAAAATAATGTATTGAAGGAAGCAATTTTTGCTTTGTAGTGTCCGTCTTTGTACGCAAAATTCCAGTTTTTGTTTTTTTTTCCCTCCCTCAGATCAACCCCTCTGGCTTTTGGCAGAGCCTTTTCTCCATCTGTCCTTGAATGTTAGCAGGATACTCGTAGGTGCTGAAAAGATTTTGGATTACGGAGGGTATTATTGCGGGTTGAAATATGTTAGTCTTTATGCGGGTGCATTATCACCCAGCACAATTAGGATTGTCTGAATTTGCTCTGGATGACATCACAACTTATGGTTGAGGTGGTGAATGAATCATGGTCAGAATTTTTCTTCTACTACTGAGGTTAAGAGACTGGGGCACAGCCACTTGCTCATGCACATACATATTTCCATTTACACACATGTGCTTAAACATAAAATAACTTCCCAAGCTACATGCAGACATGTCATGTTTGCAAACTTTATGTATCAGTATGTGTGCTGATTCTTACACAGGCGTGCAAACCTGCTTACATGTCATTGCAGTGCTTGTTATGGTTGTTTATGAAGGTGGAAATTAACATTCTATATAGACTGTAAATCTTCTTGATCTGAGTACAGTGGCTTCGTCTTGCAGTGATTGTGATACCACATCATTGGGTCTGCATTCTTACAAACTCACACACAGTTGGTGTACAAAATCCCAGCTGCATAGCTCCCTGTGTTGCCTGTGTCCAACCCATGCTGAGTGTGTAATGAGCGGAGCTTGAGTAAGATTAAGGGAGATATTGTATGGGGTTGGAGGATTGGTTTCACTTTGAGCCTCAATGCTGTGGTGGAGTGCACTCCAGCGCTTCTGCTGGCTGACTGAATGACCATCAGGATCCCCACTGCTAGTCTCCTGTCATTTGTCATAGTGTTTTACTCAACACTGCTAATGTGTTTTGAGGCAAACACGCACCACCCATCAGGGGGTGTCTTTTCTTTGGAAATATGAACTCTGTTGTAAACTCTAGAAGTACACTTGGGTGATGCCCATGAAAGGATGAGTGACAGTGCTAAAGGAAAAAAAAAAAATGCCAAGGAGAGAAGAATGCTTTTTTGGGAGGAAAGAGGAAGGTCGTAGATATGTGACAGGGTTTGCTTGCTCCCCGTGAAGACAAAGAAGAGGGTAGAGGGGAAGGGATTGTGAGAAGAAAACGATTTTATGAACAGGAGATAATCAGAGAAAGTACACAGGGATTGGGGGGGGGGTGTAGAACGATTGCACAGAGAGAAAAGGGGACTAAACTGTAACAAAAAAGTTGAAAGACAGGAGAAAAAGATGGGATGTTCAAATAAAGGGCTGAAAAGCACGGGATCCGAGACAAAACACTGACAGAGCGAGATGGAGAGGACGACAGAGTGGGCCAAGCACTGCTATCATCTGGAATCTATAGAGAATAAATGGGCAGCATGAAGAGGCTATAATCGCATCCATCAACAACACTGTCTATTATGGCCTGTTCCTCTTATTCTACTTTGTCTTCCTTCCTCTGTCTCTCTCTCTAAACCACCAGCTCCGGTCAATTCTCTGGAACACTAAAAAGAAAGATCTTTCTAAGTATGAACACTGTAATATCAATAGTTATGGGAAGAAAAGAGATCAAAGACTCTGCATCTGGCTCCTAATCCTCTTAGGCTACATCCTCATGCCATCCCTCATGTTTTCATGGGACTGTAAACTTTACTTACATGATTAGAAAGGCAAAGATAGATACAAACAAAACAAGAAGCATAAACAAGAGTGATTAACCTCTGTGTTTGGTATTCTAAAGCAGGGAGACAGAGTAAGGATTTATGCACCGACTTAGGTCTTATAATGTGAAGGAAATAATTATAGATAACTGTTGATGGTGAAGAGCTCTGTCAAAATACTGGTCCACATTCTTCCATGTGACTGTAATGCCAGAGCATGTTATTCAGACTGTTATTATACTCATCAAATCGTTCAGTGATCGTTCATGCACTGTGGGTGAAGGCACTGGCGTCATGGAAGATGCAGCTCCCATCAGGATCGAAATGTTCTCTTGTGGGATAAAGATGAATTGGAACAACTTTCTACTGATTCACAGCGCTACTTTGCTGAGTAGCCCCAAACCATGCCAACAAAATTGCCCCCCCTACATAACAGAACCACAGGATTCCCTCACTTTAGGGTTCAGGGGTTCAGGTATTTGTCACCCACCTGTAACTACTCTGTCCCTGTGCACTCATAAGTTATTTTGATAAAAGGATGCTGCCCAGTGCAGCTAAGAGTCAAACAGGTTCTCTTTTGACATTTCCAGTAATCCAGCACGAAAGGAAAATATGGAGAAGCTACAAATTTGCTTCTGGGCCTATCCTAGGATCTAATTAGGGGGGAAAGCAATAAACATAAATTATACACAGAATTAAAATAGCTTGACACAAACTGCTTTATTAATCAAATGTTCTTATACAATATAGTTTATATAATTATGGCCCTCATCCAATCAGCCTTAGCCTTATGCTTAGCTACTAATAATCCAGTGAGAGTGTTACCTGATCAAGACCTGTTCACTTTGCTATCAGGCTAATAGGATTGTGTTTTTTTTTTAATGCTCATGCTAAACATGGTGTATTTGGGCATGAGGAGAAAGAGATGGGGTTCTGTGATCAGGAGCTGTTACATCAGTCTGATACGACAGCCACTTCAAGGGGGGATGAACCCCACTCGCTCTCCCTCAATTCGCCCGCCTTCCCTCATAGTTGTCTAGTTCGTCCCGTCTCCTATACCATGAAAAACTCTTCACTTTATCTTGGCGGGGGATCAAACGGGGCGTTCCGTTGGGAAATTCATTTAGGATTCTGGCATTTTTCAGAGGGTGTTTGGGCCAATGGGCTGGCGAGCAAAGCAGCATCTGTTTTCATGAATACTTGATGGCCGTGTGTCACCAGGGTCAAACGGCCGCTCTGAGAGACTGTTATTACCATCATGGATATTTAGCCACCGGTTTCTCATTAGGATGTTTCTCTCTCCTGTCCCCGAGGAGGGAACAATTGGATTAGCAGCTAGTTTTTACAGTATGCGGTAGAGCCCTCTCCCTATACTACAGGTTATTTATTTTTTATGTGGGGGTTTTATTTGTAGTGTGACGTGCGTTTTATTGGTAAGGGGGTGATACTTTAATATTATGATAACACCAAGGGAATGCGAGAGCAATTTGTGCTGTAAATCAAAGAGGACAATTCAGTGATATTATCCAGTAGGTGTAGGCGTTAGGGTGTAAAAATAAAGCGAGAGGAATCCTAGGACTGCCTGCCTTAGGTCTGTTGTAGCGACTGTCAGCAAATTTGCTTGGAAACTTCCAGCTTAGGGAAAATATAGTTTGAGACGGTGCTGCTTCTTTTCTCTTGCTCATCTCGAAGAGAGTGACCTAGGGGGTCGTTGTCAGGTCAATATAAGCTGAACAGAAATCCAGAAAGCAGGTCAGAGACCAATAGTCAGGCTGCCAGGGTGAGATGCAGCTTCAGGTTCATTCAGGCTGTAAAAATTTGATCTCCCCCCCCCCCACTGAAATCAAAATTTGAAATCTTGAAGATACACAGATCTTATAATCACATATTCCTATAGTGTAACGTCATCTTGGCATTATTTCGAGCTTTGTTTTCCCAGCCCACCATTTTCCAGCAGCAATTTTTTGTGTGCGCGCGTGTGTGTGTGTGTGTGTGTGGTATTGATGATTGTTATACTAGACATGTTGAAGTAGTTTCATGGACAAGCAGCGTCTCGTAAAGTGATGAGGCACAGTGTATTGATGTGATCTGGCATATTTGTGGTTGTAATGCGGTTGTCATGCTCGAGCCCCCCGATGCACACGCCTCCCTTTTTGGTATTCTTCCTCTTCTGAGCTCGCTCTGTTTAAGTGCAGACTTCTTGTGTGTGTTCTGTGACACACAGCCCGTCGTGGCGTATTCTGCTCACGTTGTTCATTGCCAGTAGAAAAAGATAATGTTTTGTGAGTTTTCAGGGATACCTACTGCACAGCCTAGGTGACAGAAGTGTGTGAATGTGTTCAAAGGATCGCAGAAGCCATTTTCAGCATCGATCAGCAACCCTGTCCAGTTCAGTGTCTACTGTTTCTACTCTTCCGGAGTCTTTAGAACAGTGTGAGTCCATTGATTAGGCTTTGTCATCCTGGTGTGTGTGTGCTGGTAAACCAGTGATCCTAATGAAGCCGGGTCCATCCAGCCGAGCTGCAGGAACAGTGAACACTAGCACCAAAAATGTAACAGCTCATTTGTTCTCAACAGGAGCCGGCTTATGAGGCAAATTCACCGTAATTAAAGCCATTTTGTGTAATTGAAGTATTTGTCTCTCCATCATAGTACCAAGGAAATTGCATACTGCAGTATGACTTGTTGGACCATCGTACAGAATTTGTTGTTGTTAAATTCAGTGGCCTTCTTGCTCTTCAACCCCCCCCCCCCCCACACACACACACACACTCCCCTTCTTCTTTCCTCTTCATATCCATTAGCCTAATGAACACCCTCCAATTTCCTGCCACCGACACAAACATGGCACACAGTATTGTTCTCTTGTCTGTGCGCGGACATGCGTCCAAGTGGCGTGCACACACTCATGCATGTGTTTGCCATGTTTGTGTGTGCGTTTGACGGAGAAAACGGGCAGAAAAGAATGGGTTGATAAGCTCTCATTAAAATAGATGGCAGTAATCAAAGTGCGGAGCAATTAGCTTTGGCTGAGTTGGCAGAGGGTGTACACTGTGTGCCACTGTGTCAGGCATATTGGTAAACATCGTAATAGTTCACCTCTCTCTGCATGTGGACACGGAGCAGAAGAGTTATGATATGCAGCCCTAAGGGGCACGCTCACCTCAATTTATCAAAGTCAAACTGGCTATTTTCTTTAGAGCCTGAAACAAGATTCTGTTATTAGCTAGTACTTATTGGTTGTATTATCTCTGCAGGAGGAATCGCATTTAATCATAGCTAAATGTTATTGTGTGCTTTTGGGCAGTATTTCAAAGAAATAGGGAGCTGTTTTATTGTCAGAAAAAGCAAAAAAAAAAAAAAAAAGACAGTGTTCTGATTCAGTCATTTCTATTAATATTTGAGTCCGTCTATCAAACTTTATTCCAGAGGTCCATTAAAAGAAACAAAATGTCTCACAAAACACAAAAAACAAGGTTAAAAACAAATAAAAGTACAGCCTCACTAAGGAAACAGTGGTTGGAGACCATGGCACAACCAAAATGACTGCAGCAGTGTGCAGTGAACATGCAGTCTCGTTGCCTTTGAAATGGTTGCTTCAAAGATGGGGACCAGGTCTGCGACCCCTGGTGGTCCGTTGCCTTCTTTAAAGCAACTTTGGTGCATTAAGACGGAGATAAAAATAGCCGTAAGATGGAATGGTTCTGCCATTCTGTGCTCAAGAAAAAAAGAACACTCTTGATTGAATTGATTATATTTGAAACATTGTTGATTTATTCATTTTTTTAAAGTACAAGGTTTTTTTTTCTACTTGCTGAAGTTAGTTTATTGAAATTAAAAGAAAAAAACACAAGCCTCATATGCCGTGGATGCCGTAATACAAATACATACAGAGCGTACTGAGAGGTCTTAACAAATTTTCTTTTGCTCTAGCTGACTGCGTGTTTCAGAAATGGGCTGCGAGAAAGCAGATGCATCCACTACGTTTATTCCCCACAGTGACATCTATCATGGGCAGCCATCTCTGTCTTAACTGATCGTCTCACATGGGCAGAGATTCGCCAACCTTCTCTCATTCAGACACACAGGCAACACACCACTGTGTCAGCTCAGACCTGAGGCTGTAAGTGTTATCACCATCTGCCACGGGGCAGTGCTCATCTTCTCCTGGGTTATTTATTGTGTTATGGCTGCAGTAGGTTGACTGCGGAGGCAGATAGGGGCATGGCATTGCTTTACAGACCCCGGTTATTCATTTACAGGTGAGTATCTCACTTGCATGTCCTCGGGGAAACTGCTTAGGTGCAAGAGAGGAGAGGAAGGAGCAGCAGAGGCAGTGTGGAAAGATGTGAGTGACGCCAGCCCAGTTTGGTTTCTGCTGGCAACCGAAAAGCTGCTTTAAAATGCTGTTTGTGCATGTGCATCACGGAGGCCCGTCAGTGTTGGCAAGGCAACAGGCTGTCCATTTGGATGAACTTCAAGTGAATAACTGCCACTTAACCTCACAAAGTGCTTAGTTGGCTTTTTCACTCTGGTTTTTGATGGAAATATGGACTGGTTTGTAAGGGACACTTGTTCTTGGAGATTGTTGTCCAGGAGTTTACAGTTGAATTTATTTCAAATGTCAATAAAAGTCTGATGCAGTTTTGAACTCAGTTTCATTATCAACATTACCAAATGATTATTTGCTCAGAGCAGGACTCTGTCTCCTTGTAACTTCTACCACTTAGAACCTGTTTTTTGCCGTCCTATTACAGTCAGAGAAAATGCTTCAATTTCGTTGAAACAGCAGACTTCACAGAGGATGGGTGAAGACAGGGGCACAAAGGTCTTTGTGTTTCTCCTTTCCGTTAGTTTGCCTGAAAAAGGTCTTGTGCTTGCTTTGCTTTCCTAGACAAACCAAAAAAAAAAGAAAAAGAAAAAGCACAGGTTGTACGGGAAAGCTGAGATTGATGGGCATTTATGGCTCCAGTTATGACCCCATCGGCACATTCTTGAGCAGGCTGATGACAAGCTGCTGGAATGCCCTACCGTTTTGCAGAGTCGCTTGAAAACATGATTAACTATGGTGGAACACAATAGGAATGCGATTCTCATCAGAGCAGTGGGTATGGCAGGCTAGCCTGGGAAATCATCCAGCCCCTAATTGTTGAAGCAGACTCTGATTCAGACCACTTGAACTTAGACACACATTACACCAAGCACACACAAATAGACACAATTGTATCAGCATATCAAGTTTGGGATCAGTATAGATCCATTTAGGGGGGGGAGAAAAGAAAAACAAAGGGAAAAGGGTGTCAGGAGACTTTGAGGAATTGTGCTAACAGATGACTCAGGTTAGCTGGTGTGGATGGGCTTTTGGAAGGTTTAGATGTATCTGAGAGGGAGCCTGCTGGCCTTATGCACTAACCAAGTTGCATAAACTATTCGTTGGCCTTCTTTCCACTTCTGTCAAAGCAGCTGCCAGTGTTTATAAGTTTGATGAAAGGATGAAGCAGAACAATCCTACTGGTCATTCAAAATAAAACGCACTGGAGAATGAATTGTATGCACAGCATTCAGGTAAGTTGTGCTGTTTGTACCTGCCTCCGCTCTATAGTGGTCTACTTATTCTGTTTTAAAGGGTGGGGGTGGGGGGTGGCAATGGCAAGTGGTTTGCAGGTTCATGGATTATATGCACTGTTCAGAAAAATTAAAGGAACACTTTGAGAAAACATCAGATCTCAAATTTTTTTTGGGGGGGGGAGGTGCTGGATATCTATGCAAATATGGACTGGGAAATATGCTAGGAACAAAAATACCACGTGGCTTGATGGAAATGGAAATGGGAATGATCAACCAAAGTGAAAAAGTGATGTGGCAGGTTAGTTAATTTTGCTAAAATTTCATTGCAGCAACTCAAAATGGTTCTCAGTAGTTTGCTTGGCCCCCACATGCTTGTATACATGCCTGACAAAGTGGGGACATGCCCCTAATGAGACCTAGGATACTGTTCTGGGTGATCCTCTCCCAGATCTGGACCATGGCATCACTGAGCTCCTGGACAGTCTGATGGTCAACCTGATGACATAATGCCCCAGAGGTGTTCTATTAGATTTAGGTCAGGTGATTGGGGGGGCCAGTCAATGGTATCAATTCCTTCATCCTCCAAGAACTGCCTGCATACAGAATTCCCACCGCACGAGGCCGGATATTGTCATGCACCAGGAGGAAACCTAGGACCCAGTGCACTAGTGTTGGGTCTGACAGTGGCTCCAAGGATTTCATCCCGATACCTAGTGGCAGTCAGGGTATATATGCCTCCCCAGACCATCACTGACCCACCACCAGACTAACAATGTTACAGGCAGCATAATTTAACAAGTTAACAGCACCCCAGATAAGAGCCCACATAAATGCTTCACAGAATTCAAGTAGCAAACACATCTCAACATCAACTGTTCAGCGAAGACTGCGTGAATCTGGACTTTATGGTCAAATTGCTGCGAAGAAGCCACTTCTAAGGAAGAACAACAAGAGGAAGAGAATGGCGTGGGCCAAGGAACACAAGGAATGGACATTAGAGCAGTGGAAATCTGTCCTTTGGTCTGCTGATGACTCCAAATGTGAGATTTTTGGTTTCAAACGCCATGTCTAAGATGCAGAAAGGGTGAGCAGATGGTTCCTACATGTGTAGTTCCCACTGTGAAGTATGGAGAAGGAAGTGTGATAGTAGGGAGGTGCTTTGCTGGTGACACTGTTGGCAGTGTATTTAAAATCCAAGGCACACTTAACCAGCTCGGCCACCGCAGCATTCTGCAGCAACATGCCAGCCCATCTGGTTTTCGCCTAGTGGGACCATCATTTGTTTTTCAACAGAACAATGACCCTTCCAGGCAATCTGAGGGCTATTTGACCAAGAAAGAGGGTGATGGAGTGTTGCGTCAGATGATCTGGCCGCCACAAAACCCTGATCTAAACCCAAGTGATATGCTTTGGGATGAGCTGGACCACAGAGTGAAGGCAAAGCAGCCAACAAGTGCTCAGCACCTCTGTGAACTCCTTCAAGACGGTTGGAAAACCATTTCAGGTGATTACCTCACGAAGCTGATTGAGAGAATGCCAAGAGTATGCAACGCTGTAATCAAAGCAAAAGGTACCTACTTTGAAGAATCTAAAATCTAAAACATATTTTGGTGTGTTTAACACTTTGAAGTTTACCACACGATTCCTTATGTGTTCCTTCATAGTCTGGAAGACTTCAGTATTAATTTACAATGTAGAAAAAAAGAGAAAAACATTGAATTTGAAGGTGTGTCCAAACTTTTGACTGGTACTGTATATATGGTGACCATTAAGTTACATGTAGGTGACGTATGTTGAACGGGATGTGAAATAAATCCAAACTGAGACCGCGACATCTTATTCATAAGGGTATGATGAATTGGGATTTATAAAAAATGTTTTTCTAAAACATATAGATGGGTTGCAGCAGACAAGTTGTGCTCGTTGGTGCGGACCGACTCCGACTGATTACGACATGCTGGTAATCTGTCTGTGTTTATAAATTGGATGGCAAACCTTAAATTTCAAACCTTCAGCAATCTGTTTGAGAGTGATTACAGTCAGTCCGCAACAGGTTACTGAGCTGTGCAATCACTTTGCAATCAAAAGTGGTCACCACAATTACTTGCAATCGGTCCGGAGACAGCAAAAATTAGATGCAGTCATTCACCAACCACTGTTTTGTCCTGGTTGCAGGAGGTTTGCGATCCTTTACTCAAGTGTTTCTGAGGCCTGAGCAACAGAACAAAGTCTGCACATATTAGAAGGTCAGCTGTTTCAAAAGCAGTGAACATTTCCTCTGATTCAGTAAAATTTGGATTGCCTCATCTTAAGATTGTTGCTTTTCCTCAGTATGAAGGATTTGCTTACTGAAGAGCTCTTCTGCGGTATTGGATATTTTTATATCCATTTATACTAACCCAATGAAAAAAAAGTCTTAAAAGTTTTTTCTGCACAGAGGATTCCAGAAACTCAGTGCTGCACACCTCCTGCAGAAGCAGAACCCCGCTTCCTTGCACTTGTGTATGGATTTATTGGTGATATAAAGAAAATTTACAGCAAGAATAATTTTGCAAGAGCGTTCGCCACAGAAGTATATACCCTGTCTTGCTTCGCTCTCCTCCTCTTTGCTGCTCCGCCCTTCCATTTCATTAAGTCTGAAGACAGCCATGGAAGTCTCAAGTCTTGTCTGTCACCAGTGCTACCTCGTCCTCCTCCTGCTTTTTATGGTTTCAACCTCTCCCTAGACCTTCAGCTTCTTTTCTTTATACATTTGATGCTCAGTTTTTTTTTTTTCTTTTTCACACTCTTCTTTGGAAAATCTGCCATTTCTATTTCCCTGCTCCTTTTGTGAGTATAGACAGCCGTGTAATTGTGGGTTGTGTGAGGAGCGGGATGAGACGAGGGCTTGTGTTGGTCGGCACTGTGCTAGTGTGCCTACCTACAGCCATTCTCCCAGCCGTCTCTTTGTTCCTGCTTCATTGTGATCGGCTAGCTAAAGAGAAACACTACACATGTTGCTTGGCTGCAAGACTGTCTGCAGTCTTTGTGATAAATATGGACCTCTGTTTCTCTCAAGTATTGTTACCATTCTTCCTCTTGCTGTCTGTCTGCTTGGGTACCTCTGGCTGTGCTGCATGAAAGAAGATTAGCGTCACCTCTGAGAGACACATGCATGCATTTGCACAAGCGCAAATAACTCACTGGTGTAATGACACACACAGACACACACTCATGAACCAAGTTGTCCATCACATGCTTTATCCCTGCTTTCTTCTCTTGCATCTTCTTATGGAGCTTTGCTGTAGGCCCTGTGTGTGTGTGTGTGTGTGTGTGTGTGTGTGTGTGTGTGTGGACATTGTTTAATAAGGTTGTTAGACCGGGTGCATTAGAAACCCACCTATAGTATTCTTCACAGACAAATTATCCTATTTTAAACAAATAGAAACCAGTGGAGTGTTGAATTAAAAATGCTGCATACTTACAAAAACATACTTAAATAGATTCGTAGTGAAGGATGGGACACTAATAGCAGCTTTGTGGCTAAAAACACAACATAGTTTTCAGTTTGGATTAATTTTCACTAACTCGATGCCGCTTGGAAACTAAACTAAATCGAAATATAATAAATAACAAAAATTAGCAAACGGCATAGAGCTACAAATCTTAAATAAGCATTGTGGTTATCTGACTTAGAGTATGACTATGGCAACATGCTCATAGGAGAGATTAAGTTTGATCAAACAGCGAGTCAGATTAAGGGCTGATCTCTAGGCTTTGTCAGGGCTTAAACTCTGATTATACGACAAAACGCAAGGCATGTGCGCATATGACATACAGTCAAAGGCCACTTGTTCTTTGGCACAGTGTTGGTTGGTTATTGATTTTGTAAGTGCTCATCCTCTGTAGTTTTTTGTTTGTTTGTTTCTTTGGTTGGTTGGTTGGTTGGTTAGCTGTTTTCTATCACTAGTAAAGGCTGCAAAATGACCATATAACAGGAGATGTACTTTACTAGTATGTTGAGCTAGATTTTTTAGCTGTTAATAACTCGTTTGGATGAAATTGAAGATAAACCTAGCTCAGTGATTTGGCCTTAGCTTCAAAATCCATTTTCCTACCCCTCAGTACATTACAGATATGATTTCATACCTCTTAAAATTCTGCTCTGTGTTTTTGTTTTAGTTATTAAAGTGCTTCTCAGTGGTCTAAAAAAACCCCCACTTCCTAATACTTCATAATAATTACATTTAGTGCCTATAAATAACACTTTTAATAGGATGGGTTAGGATCTTTTTATTAACTTGTTTATTTTTTAGAAGTCAATAGTGTTCAGCCATCACGCAGTAGTGGTTAAAATTGAATTCTGTTTACATTTTTTTCAGTGAGTTATGTACTGAATGCAGCTTTGCAGTGATAGTGAGCAAGTAATATATGGTCAGAAGCAAATTTAATTCTAGGATAAAAGTGGATATTTTAGAAAACACTAAAGGCCTCCCAGCCAGTAGTATTTTCATCTTAATATATGCTCCATAGCTCATCAAACCTTTGCGCCTTATTAACAGATACATACCCTTGAAAATAGTTTTGTTAATCATAAGATAAGTAAGTTATGGGTATTTTTTTCTTCCAAAAAAATCCCAAGGAAAGTGTGATTAAGTATGAACAATGTATTTTTTTTTCCTCTGATGACATAAAAATAAAAATCTAGCTACATCTAGAGCTTGAAGTTTTCAGAGAGATTATTAAATTGTGTATTTACTATTGAGAGTGTTCCACATATTGGCTCAGTAATGGAATAATAAACTTTTTCTTCCTTTCAGGTAACAGATGTGCTGTATTTATTAGAAACAACTTTGTCTTAAAACTGCGATTTAGCTTCCTATCCTTGAGTGTGGAGTCGAACAAAGGCTGGATTCTTTGGCAGGCAGCATTAGCTGGCTGGCAAACGCAATTACATATAAAAATGTTTTAGGGTTAAGCAGAGTCCTTCAGGTCCAGTGGTATGGATTTAGTAATTCAATTTAGATCGAAAATGCGTGTCTGACTTTGCTTTTGAGAATGAAAAATTTTAACAGTTCCCAGGTTTGCCGAAGACTGAACCACAGTTAGATTTTATTAAGGCTTAACTGTAAAAATAAGACTGAGAAGAGAGCGATACTTTAATCGTTTACCTCTAGCTGTTTGTGCCGGCATTGCAGAGACAGTAAGTCACACACTGACCCCTGATGAGACTCGCTTGCTTTGGCCTGTTATCCCCTCGCTACTCGCATGCACATGCAGTACTTAGTTGTCATGGAAACTGTTTTATTGTCATTTTATTGGAATAAATAGCCTGGAGCTGTGTATTAGCTAGCTACATAACGATAACAAAATGCCTTCTCCGGACTTTTTTTTATGATTATATTTTTAAAAGTGTCTTCCTTCCCCTGTGGTGGTGGTGGTGGTGGGGGGGGGACAAGATGCTTGAAAGGCATCATCATTTACTCCTTCTCATTTGGTGCTTTCCTCTCATTTTTCTATTTTTCAAAATCCCCAGCATTTGGGGGCACACAGGTGCAGTGGTTGGCTCTGTGGCCTCACAGGAAGATAAGTTTATCAGTTCGAATGTGGTGAGCCGCTTAGTGATTCCAACAGATTTAAAAAGCAGATTTTAAAAGCTTTCTTTTGAAAAGATTTCCCTCTGGCTTATACTTCCAGTTTGCATGCATTTCATCACACTATGGCTGCAGTTATGAATCCTGACACAATCGCTGTCTCAAATGCCATGCTCATTAAGTTATGGTTACAGTAACAAGAATAAGTGCACTTACAGAACTCTTAAGGAAATTCAGATAAGACCAGGTTTCTCTAATACAGAAAGAATTCTTGAGGAAACTTGGGTAAGTTGTAGAAACGTTTACTATGTATTGAAACAAAGAAGAACAAATGTAACTAGAAGTGTTTGTCCTAAAGTTATTCCAGTTCTGAGAACTCCCTTCCCCTAATAGTTGATTCAAGTTATCCTTTTTTAGTCCTCTGTCCTAACAAAGTGGCCTTTGCTCTGCTGAAAGCTCAGCTTTCTTACTTTCATGTTTCTGCGTAACAAGCAAAAATGAGATGGCAATTCTGGAGAAAAGCTTTGAAGCCAACAGTTGTGTCCTGTCATCACTCTACAGATCAGAGAACCTAGGCTTGACCCCTTGGAGCCTTTAGAAGAGAGCGATCTTATCTCAAAATAACCTGTACCTTTACTACAGTAATGTGTAGCTATGCCTGCCGCGCACTTAAAACTGTTGTCAGGGATAGGACGTCATCGTCTTTGCACTTTGCACACAATTCTCCCCTAGATGTCCACTCAGTCCTAGATGTCATTTCACCTCACTCAGGCCTTGTCAATGGCCTCTTAGTCTTTCTACTTTTTCCTTCCCTACTTGCTTAGCTCTATCAGTCTGCCATGATGTACCCCTCCTGCTACTGTACAAAGATTTCTACTTACTGTTTCCTGCTATAGTTACTCTCCCTGCTCCCTCCCACATTCATTGATGTCTGATCTAATTGCTTTTGCTCTAACCCTGGGGACCTGGGCACAGTGTAACAAGCTCCCAGAGGATGCACTTCGCCTCGGCCTATGTCGCCTTTGTCACAGTCCCTCAATTGCTGCTTTCTTTTTTATCTGTTTCCTCACCAGCTCTTCCCAGTGCATTAATTCATTAGCAGGTCTAATACTGTAGCCCCACGACAAACACCATGATATTGTGACCCTGCGGTAACCGATTCTTATCGAAGACTTACCATAGCACTTGAGTCTTGAGTCAGGAATTGCCAATTTCAACAGGTCTTCTCTCTGTTTTGTTTTACCCCCATCATACAGTGGGACACAGACAGAGGTGCAGAGTAGGGACTACGAAAAGCAAGAAGGGTGGGATGAAGTAAGAGGCAGAGAGAATAAGAGGAAAATAAACAGGTAGAGATGTGAAGTGACAACCTGATAACACGGAGAGACTCACAGGACCACTGCAACAAAAATTTAATAGAAAAGGCAAAATATAAAGATGCAGTCCAGTGAACTAAAGCAGAAGGGTCAGTACACATTTTAACAGCTTTGGCTCTACTCAGAAAAAATAATCCCAAAAATATAACACACATTTTAACTTTTTCTCTTTCTACCATCTATTTTCTCCTTGATCAGTTTGGTGTCATATATCACACATCAAATTGTGCAACCTTAAATTATTCCTGGAGGAAAAAGAAAAGCATGCCATTTTTGAAGTGAACGTTTATTGTATTTTCAGTCCTGTTTGCTTGATATTAGATGGGCCATGAACACCATGAATGAAGCGACGCTCAAGTTCTCCCAGAAACAAAGCTGAAGCTCTCTCCTCGTGCTTGCGGGGCCTTTGGTGGGATAAGCCATGCAAATAGTGAGCTAATATGAGCGGTGTATTTTTGGAATAACCTCCAGTTGCCAGTTCAGTTTTGTGTGCGAGCACGTTCAACCCACATTCTTACAGAGTGCACAGCAAAAAAATAAATAAAATAAAAATCAAACACTCAGTATTGCTTCCATGTTTCAGACTTGAAACTCACCTGCAACAACTAGCTCAATATCACGACTTTGCTCCCATCTCTCTCTTCACACACAAGAACCGTACACTATGTACAGTATGTGTATGTGCTTCTCGTCTGTCTTGTCTCATGAATTTTCATGAAAGAACACCAGCATAAAGATCAAAACATTTTCTCCTGAAGGTTAATGGGTCAAATGCATTGATCAAAATCTACTTGTTGCACGCACTATTCTCATTAGTGGCATTTAAAGAGAATCATTTGATACAGATACTCTGATCTTCCCCATGGCACTCTCTAGTGTACGCTTTCTCTCTGTCTCTCTCTCTCTCACACACACACACACACACATACACACACACACACACACACACACACACTCTGTTGGTCCTCTGGGCTCAGACAGTGGGCCGAATGCAGATATACCTCTTTGAAGTGAGCAAGCCTACAACTAGTCGTGTGTTTGTGTGTGATAGACCCTCACATGCACAAATTCACACATACACTCCTGCTATGTTGATGCGTGCTTCTTAAATCAGATCAGGTGTTTAATTATTAATGCGCGTGTTAAAAGATGACCCTGCAGCAATGCTGTTTAACCTTTACTGTGTGTGGGTAATCGAGGGAGCGTGCTGATGTATTGCAGTGTTTTTCAGACAGGTGAAAATTCCCATCGAGGGATCGTGAAACACAATATACATGATGCAGATGCTTCTGGTGATGTTTTAAACATTTATTGCTTTTCTGTGTCTCTCTGCAGGTGTGTGGAAATCATCGCCAAGGAGGGGAGAAGTTTGAAGGAGCTCTATCTTGTGTCTTGTAAAATCACAGACCATGGTAGGATACTTTCAATCACTGTCCCTTTGTTGCAGTCAACCGCCAACATTATTATCATTTCCATTATTGCCCACATTCACCACTATGATTCAGGACTCATTTGATTTTTACAGCTCTCCCCTTATGAGACTTGTAAACAGTGAAAATATTATTAAAAAGTTCCAGACAGAAGTAAGCGGTGTTAGGTGGATCTCTTCTCCGTGGTTCATCTGTTCACATTAGAGTTAAAGATCTCAGGCCACTCGATGCCAGGCCGTGTGGTGGTTATTTGGAGGCTAGCTTTTGTGAATTCATCTGTGAGAAAATGTGTTTATATGAAGGATGAAAAGGCCACTCTTTGCAGGAGTTTTATGCGTTTACTTATGTTGGTGGATTAGAGTTGTTTGTATTGTCTGACAGGAGACATGCATGGTGTTTTCATTCCCGGAATATACTCAGGCGATATATCCCTTTTATATCCCTGTAGCATCATCTCCTCTTTTTATTTTGTTTACAGAACCTTGCCTCTCCGCTTGATTCCATTCTGCCATATGTTTTCCAGAATATTTGAGTCTTTCATCAGCTACAGTACAATACACAGTTGGAGTTCATCAGTACTGAAACACCAGGAGTGCAATGCTGATTCTTTGTGTGGTACTATTTAGTTGTGTGCTAGTGTGTTCGTGCATGTGTGCACCCTTCAAATTCCACAAATGACACTCCCAGCTGTGTAGCCAACTACTTTCCTTTGGTTTCTGCTTTCTTCAATCTACTGTTATTTGATTTAACAGAGTCTGAAGAGCTTTTACCACTTATGTTATTTCCTATTATCTTTACAGATCAAAATACCCACAATCCGTACTGGAACAGAAGCCAAGCTCGCCGCTCTCCATAAAAATATTTGCTATGACGCATGATAGCTTGAGTTTGATTGTCGGGGAAAGTTTAATTTGACTTTAAGCTGCAGTAACTCCCACTAGCAAGGGTTTGTCTGTTTTCTTTTGCTTTTATATTATGTTAATTTGTCATTGTCTGAATAATTCATCTATTCAAATTTCCTGTTCAGAATTTCACAAAGGGACTAATGAGATAATAAACTAATGGATGTTCTGCTTGTTTGTCACATGGGGTTCTCTTATTTTTGATACTTAATGCGATTTTAGTTTACTTTTTTTTTTAAAAAAAAAACTTAAGATAACAAGCAGTCTGTGTTTTTGACAGTTAGGCTTTTTACCTGTTGACTTTTAAGATGCTATTTCTTCAGTTTTTAGTTTTACAACTTGCCGTAGTCTGAATGATTAGCTATTAGAAATTACACCAAAGGACTGTCGAGCCATAGGAGAAACAAAGCGTTTACTTGTTAGTTTCATGGTGATTTCTCTGTAGTTTATAGAGTTTAGGCTGAGTTGGCCAGTTGGTTCTTGGGTTGATTTTTGTCAAGGCCATGCAAAACCTAGTGAGACGTATGTGATACTGTGATGTAAATACGACGTTTGTGAATGTATGATATGGGCTGTAGACCATTCATGTTCATTGATGGTTGTTGCAGGAGCTTTCGCTCACCTTGTGTCAAACTGGAACTTTAGTGCATGACGCTTATCCAACACAGTTTCCAAGGAATTCAAGAGCAGCTCATTGGGCTTTGAGGGGATTTTCATGTGTGACATCACTTTTGTTGGATCACATGATGCATGGAGAATAGTGATGTGTCGTTCGCAAAAGAGCCGGCTCTAAGAGCCGATGCTTGGTAGTGAATCAGGAGAGCCGACTCCCGTTGAATGAGAGGTGACTCCCCAGTTTCTCATTAGCTCTGCTCACAAACCTGAGGACGGAGGCAGAAAGGATGGGCACATTATGCAGCCAATCACACAGGGGGGCATGGGATTATACCTTTATGTTAAAACAGAGGGGGGCGATAGATGTTCCACTGTGCGTGGGTGTAGTCCAGGTACAGAGAGCAAGACAGCGGGAGCGAGCGGTCCAAAAACACGTGAATATGAGTGATACACGTTAAAGAAGCAGCATTTGGCTGCAATTTAAGGAAACTGGAAATAGCAGAGCAGAGTGCCATCATTGCAAATTGAAAATTACAGTGAGAGCAGGCTCCACCACAAACCTGCACCGACATAAAAACTGTCCATCCCTTGATGCAGTTGGAGGAGAGAGGCCGAGCTAGGTCTCCGTCTACCAACCCTGGCGAGTCTGGTACCAAACCAGCAACAACTGCTGCGGCATCCACTGCCCTCCCCAAAACTGCAACTATAACCTGTCCTACTGCAGCACAAACAAAATAATAATAATAAATATTCATAATAATCATAAAAAGACTGAAGGCAAAAGGGCTTCTCAGCACACAAACCATTAATTATTTTTGCTTATTTAGTATAAATATGAGGCTACAAATGATAGCATGTAAAGAGCCGTCTGGGAGCCAAAAGAGCCGGCTCTTCTTTGGGAGCCGAGCCTAAAGAGCCGGACTTCCCATCACTAATGGAGAACATGTAAAACACTGACAAGTGTGACACCCTGGAGTGAAGACTCATTTGATCCATTTTGTTCCATAAAATTTGGAAAGTCCACAACGGTAAATGATTTCAGGCCTCTCTTGTGTGTGGGACGAGGAGAAGGAGAACATGTAGCTCGAACACTCACAGGGCACCATCTTGGAATGTGGGACCCAGTTGTCTAAATGCACCCAGGATGCTAAAATCTATTGGCAGGCCATTTAATTGTATTATAAATTGGATTTGAGGCTTTTGCTGTTTGATTTTGCACTTGGAGAGACACCGCAGTCAACAATTTATAACTCCAGCTCTTGGCTTTTTTCCTGATCCAACTGCTTCTATTACATTTGCAAGGCTGTACACTTCCCTACATCCTTCCCTCGCCACACTACTAAAATTTTCCCTATTCCGTGCTAAGTATGAACAACAACCGATATGGAAAATACTTATTGTTGCAGTCACTAAGCGGCAACCTTCCATAACATCATAATGATCATGTTGTGTGTATTGCAGAGTGTAGACTTGAATGGTTAACCGCCAGCAAAAGCTACCGTTTGCCACCGGTTTCTGTGAGTTACAGTAACAATAATCACCTTGACCCCTCTGAACCTGAACCTGAACTGCATCTGTGAGTGTGTAAAACATTATGTGGGCGTGTGTCTACTGGTGTTTGATTAATGACTCCAAGATCACAATAGTACATTAAACCAGGAATGTTCACAGCCACCTGGTATATATCCCCTTCTCTCTGTGTGTCTCTCTAATCCTTTTGACCAAGATGAATTAGTGATATCTGATCTTCTTCCTTCACTAATGACCCCTCTGGCCCTCTTTGGTTGCTGATAGGGTCTGTGTGTTTTTATGTTTGTGCGTACATTTACGTCTTTCCAAGATAGAGATGCCTGTTCTTGGAGCTCTGTACTCTAACACAATGATTGGTGGATTTCCTGCTTCAGTCTCTGAAAAATTAAATCACAGAAATGAGATTTTACATCTGCCAAGCTGGCCCCTGGTTTTTTTTTTTCTCCGCCCATCTCTCCGCTAATTATTTTTATTAATGGCTTCTGTGAGTGCATTTGAGATGTCCACAAGCCTCTTAGGTTTGAGCGTTCTGTTTTTTCCTCCCAGCTTTTGCTTCCTGTGTGTTTTATAGGAGCTTTGAAAACAGACATAAAGGGAGACAAAAAGACAGGTTTAGATGACTGAAATGAAAAGCTGGCAATATGTAATTTTACTCCCAGTGCAGATGGTTGTAGAGATTATTTAGTGAGGAAGAGGAAGTAAATGGAAAAAAGTGAGGATAGAGCATTTTGGGGTAATGATCTTACTGAAAGCCCAGTTAGTGCCATGGGAAAGAAAAAAATAATAACTTCCAAGACTTTTGGATCATTCATCAAAGAACATCAAACTAATCAGCCTAAATAACATTTTGGTTGCGATCAAAGCAATATAGAGGCTTGTTAAACACCTGGATTGTGTGATAAATGTATTTCATAAGGTTTGTACTTTTCAGCAGCTAACACCTACAACTTATGATTGATGATAAATAATGGGCGTATTGAAAGATTTTATTAAACATCCTAAAGCTTTCTCTCCACATTTCCTGTGTCTTGCATTACAAGTGTTTTTCTGCATGTCTTGGTACACATGGTCTTTCCTGTCTTTTCAGATGTTTTTGCTTTTTCTCGTGTTACTTTTTAAAGTGATTAATGCAAAACAGCAAGCTATAATCCTAAACCAATATGAAGAATTTAACAATATGATCCAGGCTAAAAGCTACACAATTGTTGCAGCCAAAGGAAGAAAAAAACAAAAAAGGAAAGCTGGTAAAAAAGAGAAAAAAAAGAAGAAAAGTTTATTACATGACTTTCATTAAATTACCGTGTTGATATTCTTATTCTTATTCTAATATTAGCCTTATTCTTTCAGCTGTAACACTGCCAGTGTTAAATGATCTTAGGAGACAGTAAGGAGCAAATGAAAAACATATTTCAAACCTGTATGGAGGATTTGGCAATCTTACACAAGGCCATTTAGCTTGCAAGGCTTTTTACAGTTGTATGGTTATTTCACTGTGTAAAGGCCATTGAAATCTCTTACTGCTGATAGAAAAGAGACTGTATTTCTCACTGATGCTCCTCAATGAAAGCGAACCGGTTTAGACAGTGCCCGGAAAAACTAGCGACCCCGTCACTGTCCCTGCGCCAAGCGCCATGCTTCCTCCCAAGATTCTTACTGTACTTTTATACGTGTTGCTCCGTGAGCATGACGGTGCATCACTAAATGGATTGGAGGATTTTAAAGATGTGTCATAAATGTCTATGACAAGATCTTGGGTAAACCATATCCCACCGTTCACAGCATGGGTGACTCAATATGTTACAGCTGATTTACCGTGAATTAACTTGCACGAGTGAGTTAGCGTGATCCTTAGCACTCCTTTGCAGGGTTCTGTTGTTCTCGGAGTTGAATGACCAGGAAAGCCACATTTAGTGTTAACCAAGATTTAAGGCTGCGCACCTTTTTAGCAATTCTGAGTCTTGACTTGTTTAAGAATGCTTTATCTATAAAGTGCCCTGTTATCACTCGTGACTTAAGGGACTTTCAGCACATTTAAAAATTATGTTTAAATATCCGGTTAAGTAGTTAGTCTGAGAAGGAGATAGTGAGGTCTAGAAACAAATTTCCCATGTTATAGATTTTGTTTAAAAAAAGATAATGAAAATGAAGGGTCAATTAAAGTCCCTAGAGATAATGTAAAGGAAGTATTAATAAAGGAGATTATATTAAAAAGCCTTTTCTTCTATTAGCGGGAAAGACACTATGTGGCGGCTCACCACAGTGTTGTAGGTCCCTGATAGTCACAGCAGACACCGACCACTTTTTTTTTTTTTTTTTTAACTACTCACACATACCTTTGGGTCCATAAGTGTTTTGCACAATGGCACAATTTCTGTAATTTTGTTCTCTGCATAACACTGATGTGGATTTCAAAGCAAATAATCAAGATGTGATTCAAGGGCAGATTTTTAACTTTAATTCACTTTTAGTCGATTTAACAAAACTATTGCATCAATTGCGTCCATTTTTATACACCGTGCCCAATTTTCAGAGGCTCAGAAGTAATTAGACAGTTAACTGACAAGTAATTTTATTAACAAGTGAGGCCTATTTCATCAGATTTCTGTGACATAAGACAAAAAAAAAAAAGATCTGGACCTGATTGACTTTTGATAGAAGAAGCAGTATGAATTCTGACGTGTACAGGGCTCAGATTCAGCCAAATGCTTCAAAACCGATCAGCCAGCATTTCATAGTGAAAATGGATAATGACCCACATCATGCTACAAAAGCAACCTAAGAGTTTCTCAAGGCAAAGAAATTGGATATTCTTCAATGGCCAAGTCAGTCACCTGATCTTAACCCAGTGGAGCATGCTTTTCAGTTACTGAACACAAAACTGAAGCCATAGAGACCCACGAACTGAAGGCAGCTTAAGTAAAGGCCTGACCTCTCAAGGGAGGAAATACAACATTTGGTAATGTCCACGGATTGTAGACTTAAGACAGTCATTGATTTAAAAGTAATAAAATCAGTCCTTGCACTTTAAATGAAGTTAGTCTGTCCAATTTCTTAATAACCACTGAAAATGGGGCACTGTGTATTAAAATTGCTGTAGTTCCCAAACAGTAAATATAATACTTTTATTAAACCTCTTGACTTAAAGCTTGAAGTCTGCACTTCAATCACATCGTGATTGTTTGATTTAAAATATCCTGTGGTGGTGTACAGAAAGGTGGTGGTGGGGGGGGAGTTGTCATTGTCTAACTACCCATAGACCTAACTGTATGTTACAACGGCTTTAAAAAACGAAGTTTTTTTTATTCCTATAGGCGCACAAATGATCCATTTCCCTGGCAGAATTAAAAGTACTGCTATGTCATGGGTTTGAAAGCTGATCCTGATGAGAAAACCCCCTTAGCCACTCTCCCAGTGCTAATCAGATCTCTACACCACCACTTTCTTCCTTATTTGACTGACCCATACACTGCCAGTGGCCCATACTGTATCTTCAACACACCTGGATAGACAGTGATACCTCCTTGTCTGCGCTCACTCCTGTCTTCGTCGTCTGTGCACGCCTTTTGTTCTTATGCTGTGTGTGTTTGCATTCACATATATCCACTTCTGGGTCTGCACTGTAAGTGCATGTATATCTGTCTGTACTTATCTCGTCCCTTGTAGCCCACCTGCTTTATCCAAAGACAGAAACGGAGACCTTGGCACCTCTGTTCCTCACATATGGTAATTCTCCTGCTTCACCCGCACACCTCCCCATGATCCTTTACTTTGTCAGTTGTGGCCTCCTGTGTACATCTGTGTGAATACAAGATTGAGTGAGACACCTGTGGGAGACTGTACAAGTGAGAGGAAAGAAGAGGAGAAGCTTGCTAAGTATGCCTTTAGAGGACTTCCAGCGGAGCCGGTGTAACATTGCAAAAATGGAAGGGATGATTCCAGAATTTCCGAGCTATAGAAGTCAAGGTCCTCTTCATTTTTGTGCGCACGGATGGTCTTTATAGAACAAACTGTATTTCTTGCACTCCTGACACAAAGTGGAAGTTAAAGTGAAGCTTTAAGGAAACCTAATTAAATACCCAGAGTTTAAATCAGTTTACTTTCAGCTCAGGACAATTTGGGGGCAAATCGTGGATGTGGAGTAGCTGACGGGCAGCTTAGAAATCAAGGATATCATTAAAAAATGTTTTCGGAATACAGCGCTTCATGCGTAAGTGTCTTCTGTCCCTAATAAGAAATCTTGACAGTGACAGCCCATCATCCAGACTTTTGTGATTGTGTTGTGTTGTTGTATAAGCGGGATTGAGCTACTCAGTTGTGAATTCCATTGTTATGTCCATCTGTATTTACCCATCTGTCAGCTTGTGAGATTATTGTTGTCATTCAGTTTTTAGTGTCTTATTCTCTTATTTGATCACCCCCTTCGTGGCTCTCACATAGTCAACATTTCTCCCCTCTTTTTTTTTTTTTTTTGCTGCTGCATTCAGTCTGTTCCAAGACCAAACCCCTTCCTCCTCTTTTCCCCTCTCATTGCTATTTCCATTCATCTTTCAGCCCTCGCTTTCGTCTGAGGTGTTTTACTTTAAACGCACTGAACGGTGATAGATGGGGCTTCTGTACTCCTCCCCTTGAGCCGCGGACTCAAGTATTGCCGTATGTGCTCCGTTACCGCTGTGTGTCCGTCTTTGCCGCTCTGTGCTTGTTTACATGCCTTTGTGTGAGCTTTTGTGTACTTTTAACAGGTTTTTATTGCCGTTGGGGAAATTTTGATACCCACTCAATCCCCGGAGTATTGTAGTGCTTTTTACAAGGTGAGGTTACTTAGCATAAAAGCAGCTGAAGCAGCACAGAAACTGCTGTATCTTCCTGACAATGAAAAGACACCTGATTGTTATCTTCCCATGCATAGTGTGATGAGGCTGTAAGGGTATACGCTAACTCAAGAGTTATTGTGCTATGGCTTTTAACCTTAATCCAGGTTTCACATTATGTTTTCCTGCAGATTTTGTGGGATTGATTTGCATGTCAAAACTGGCAGAATAATATAAGTTTCCTGAAAGCCCAATATTGGGATCACTGCATTAAAGAAAAGTCACAAAGGCTTAAATGAGATTCTCAGTTGCATTTAAATGTGGCATCAAAAGGATACAGTGAAGCTATCAACGGCTGCTTTGCTGATTATTCCCGGGGTCACGTATCTTTTTCTGTCTTCTTTCTCCCTCACGTCTTTCACTCTGAGAATTTGATCTTCATGTGACTTTTTCTTTTAGCTAAGAAGTTATTCAGCACCATATATGCCACAGTGTTGTAAAACGTAATGTAATGTAAACTTAGATAGTGTAATAGCTTGTTTGCGCCTCTCTATCTGGCATTCAGTAGGTAAATAATGTAACCCTAAGAGCAGCTGATTAAAATGCGCAGAGCAGCCCAGCAGATTTATGTGGACTGCTAAGGGGAACGAGTCAATAGACAATCTTTGTCTGTTTTTATCACTGCCGTGTATGTAGAAGTGAATGTTGAGTATAAAAAGATTTCATGGTTTCTTGGTGTGTAGCTTATTATGAGTGTAAATCTTGATATCCCTGACTGCTAGTATAACAACTGTATTTTTCCATCAGAGACTTTAACCCTTTATTGCCGTGGTGTAAGTCAAATACAGGCAGAGATATTTGTATTTAAGTCTGTTAGGTTTGTCTGAATCCAGAGAACACCTGAAAGTGATTAATCAAACAGTACACCTGCCTTTTATTGGATTTACTTATAAGTTGTTTGAGAAATTATAGTGGTATTGGGCATAAGTATAATTGAGTCACATACATTTATATTTGGTAACCCTTAAGAGAACAGAGCTCAGTGATCGTCAGCATTAACATATCCCTGGAGTAGATGCTGACAGTGGTTGTTGCCAGAAGTTTTTTCTTCTTTTTTTAAACATTCATGTAGAAGTAGCATCTATATTCAGTGTGTTCTTATATTTGACTGATGATGATGTTTGTGTTACCTGTAAATTATTTTACTTTTTAGAGAATTGCCTGGTTTTTCGTTGAAATTTTGTTGAACTTTTTAGGACATTAATTTCTTGTTCTTAGCTTCTGGAATTGCCTTCTGTTTCCTGGTCAGTTTCCATTGTTATTTACCTGCCTGTCTGCCTGGAGTGCCGCACTGAGTCCGAATCCTTGAACTCTGATAAAGCTCTAACAGTAAGACCTTTACAGGCCGGATCCGACAGACATGGACGCCATCTTCAACATCCTCACCAGTCAGGTTTTGACCTCATGGCTTGATTGCAGGGAATTGTCTGTCTTGAGAGCACAGTTATATCTTGCTCAAGAAAATCCCTATATGGCAGAACTTTTTCTATTTAATTTCAAACTACAAGAACAGCATGCAGACAATTTCCACAGTCTTTCACCAGCAGCTCACCGGATCGTGCCCTACAGACACCCACAGAACAGTGACCTCTGCCAATGTTGTGCCTTAGCGTGCACAGGAGACCTGTACGACTGCCCAGAGTCATAGAGGTCTTACTGCCCAATAAACCAGTAAGAGATCAGCTGACATGTCTCTAGTCCTTCGGTCAGCCAGTGCCAATTGTAGCTTGTGTTGGCCGACTCCACTCCTGTCTCGTCACCATCACCTCACCCCTTCCTCAATCTGCTTCCTCCGTGGTCCGTACGTCTTCACTACCACTCATGCTCCCAAGACAGTTCCCAGACAAGTCGAAGCCTCATCCTTTCCTGGCTCAGTCTGTGCCATGCACAGACCCCTTTTATCAGTTTATGGCCGCAGACACTGTTACTGTGTGGCCTACAATTCTTCTGCCTCTGAGTTGACTAACAAAGTCTGTTAGTGAGTCGCAGTCGACCAACATCTGAAGTTATAAATTACTTTAGTACAGTTTTTCATTATATGCTACCTATTCTTTTTTTTTTAAAAGTGTTTTCTTCTTTATTTTTGTGCTTCTGTTTTATTTTGTTTTTTTATCTAAATAAATTAGCAAAATAATTTTCATACTTTAACCTACCTGCCTGCCTTCTAGCCTGCCTGGACTGCTTTAGTTAGATCAAATTCCTTGAACAAAGGCAAAACTGTAACTGTATCCCACATCTGAAAAGGACTGTATGTTGCAGAACATGTTGAGGTACAAAGACTCATAACATAATTTATCATCTCTGCAAATCAATGAGAGTACCTGAGCCTCAGGAAGAAAACAGCCAGGTTTATGACGAGCTCACATAACTGGACTTACAGCAAGACCACCTGAATGCTGAAGCAGTGGATGCTGACATTTGTTCCGTCATATCAATTGCTGCACCCAATAATGAACATCATTATTAATTAATCTACCTGTTATTTTCTTGATTAATCAGTAAATAATTTAGTGTGTGGTTTGCCAAGAAAAGGGGGAAAACCCCACATTCTCCCCAGGTGATGTCTTCAAATGCTTTGTCCAGTAAATGGAGAACCAAACGTAGCTATAAAAAGGAGCAAATCCCCACTTTTACAAAACTGGGACCGCCAGATATTTGTTTAAAATTGGTGAAGGAGTTTCTGTGAGAAATAAAAAAGCGTGCCTTTGGTACGAGCTGTCAAACTGCAAGGCAGCCTTTCTGTAGAGAAAAAGAGAATAACCAGTTTCTCACAAGCTGTAAGTTTGGAAAGTTCATTAGATAATACACAGGAAAATTGAGAGGGTGACGGGTAAGGAGGGAGCAGAAACAGCTTGAGTGGTTGGACTTGAACCTCACATGGAGAAGGCATTTAACTGCATGACTGCTCCTCAAGTGCAGAAGTGCACTTATATAGGATTCCAATCTACAGATTCTCCATAGTGGGGAGTATATAAGTTGAGATTTCCATTTCCTTGCATCAGCCTGTGGTGGTATTTGCAGATTGGGGAGCAGCGCAAAGAGGCTGAAATTGAATTAGTTTCCATATATTGTCCTCTTCTCCTCTTTCTCCTGCTAAGCCCTGTGGTCTATCCACTGTTTGCCTTATGGGGTAGAAAAGTGAGGGGGCTTAAGCTGTGAAGGCTTGAGCTTACGCTGTCGACCATCTTACTGGTCACACACTTTCTCTCTCACACCAGCTAACACACACATACCCTTGCTTGGGGGATTACAGGCAGGCAAGTCTCGTTTGCATTTACACACACAGACTCAAACACAATCACACAGGCAGTACACACATATTATAGATGCACTTTTGAGCTTTAGCTAATATCCTCCTTCACACACGCACACAGACACACAGACACTAACTTCAGCGCACACGCTTTCCTGTAACTTTTGGAGAGAAAATGCTTAAGCCTTTGCTATTTTATTTAGGCTTAAATCTACGAAGGAGAAGCGGAGAAATGACTTGGGCGTATGAGTTTATGTACAGATTTATGCAAATGTGTTTTTTCTCTCTATGTACACAGATGTGTGTGTTCCTCTTTATGAGTAAGCGGGTGAGTGTGTGTGGTGCCACAGGATGCAATCATGTATCTGTGAGCTGCTGGATGACAATGGTGTTTTCGTTTCCGATAGAAGTAGCTTTAGTAACAATAGGGCCCATGTGTGTTTATGAAGCTTTGATATAAATGGTCCATTTGTTCTTTCTCTATCTCACTCCGACAATCTCTCCCTCTTCCTTTCAGCCCTGCAGTTCCTAATAATAGTACACTTTAAGTGTGCCCATGGGACACAATAACACCAAGCTGTGTAAGTATAGAAGATGTCCCTGTTATTGCTGGCTATAAGGAATTTGTTTATAGAAGTGAGACATTGCATTTTCTTATTTTTCTTATTAGTTTCATTGTGTGTGTGTGTTTGTGTGTGTGTGTGTGTGTGTCTCTCTGTCTGTCTGAGTCTGAAAGTATTTCTCTAGAGGCAGCATCACATCCACTGTGCCGTTGCCTCTGAGTAGTACTGATGCAACCTGTGGACAGGTGTAAAATGCTCAGTGTTGCTATAATAACTTGGAGGCTCCTGTTTTTCACTGTGGTTATTTCATTTTATTTTCTCGTGGATTGCCACGCTTCTTCCTCCTCCCTCCTCCCTGTCTTGCTCTCTTATTCAGTCTCAATCTCCTCATCTTTCTCCCACTCATTTCTCTCAGGTGGTAATGGGGTTGTCCTTTAGGTTATGTGGGTGTAAGTTGTAAGTCAGTGCTTGGCAGTTTTTAAGTTAAATAACATACTTTTGATCCTGTATTGTCACTGTAGTGGATCTACCTAATTATTTTCATCTTTTGTTTTATTTTTGTTTTGATTTTATATCTTTTCATGACTAGTATGTATTTCATAGGAATACTTAACAATTTAAAAAAGTGAAAAAAAAAGAGAATTTGTCTGAAAGATAATTTATAACCCTGTGTGAACCTGGATGCAGTAAGCATGGTGTGATGTCTTTAATGTAAAGACATTATTAAGTTAAGAAATCAGTTCATAGTTAATTAATAAATAGGTTTAATTCATTGTAAATCAGTTTTAAAAAGTGTTCCAAGAAATTATCAGAGTGGGAAATCTGTATATTTGGTAACTGTCGGAGTAGGAGGGGTGCTCTCACCACAATAGTACATCTTTGAAGTTTTTTCTCCCAGGTGGAAAAGCAAGCTAGCCTAGAAACTAGCCTAGCTAAACCGAGAAACAGGAAAGCACTGCTTTCATGTTAAATGTGCTCTTTACGCTTGTTCATTGGGAAACATTTGTCTTTGTGAGTATTCGTGAATGTTCAAGCATGTTAATTTGAGTTTATATGCCAAAATAATTATATAAAATAGCAATTACATATGTGTGTTTTTAGCTAGCTACTCGTGAGTGTTGCGAATATAGCACAGCGCATATGTTTTATTAGTTTCTGATTTATTTTTCTTCTTGCTTCTTTATTTTTAGTTACAAAAAAGAAAAGAAAATAGAACTTTTATAAAAGGCAAGAAAAGCAAGCCTTGTTTTGGAGCCTCCTTATTTTGTTCGCTGGCTGTCTAGCAGCATACAGTCTCACATGTTGTGAGGACAGCAAACATGGGTTAATGTGATGTACTATTCCTGAGTACAGTATTTTTGGCATTCTTAAAAACATTTCCATTTTGCTTTTTTACAAATCTCAGTTATTGCACTTTTGAAGGAGCATGAGACTGAACGTGGTGACAGAGGCAACATAGTTGTCAGGTGGCTCAGCATGGGCAAAGTGCTAAAAAAGAGTACGGGGACCTGAGAGCAGAACTTTGAAGATTTTGTGAAAAGAAAGGCATTTCCTGTTGATGTAACTGCACTAATACATGAACTAAATACCAACCTCTAAGGCAAAGGCCTATTCACACATGAAATGTGCGGCTGGTGAAGCCTTTGATGAGAAAGTTGCAGTTTCTTTCAAGCCTATTGGGGAACAGCATTCTTATTTCCATGCCAGCAATGAAAGAAGCAATACCATCAGCTGATCACCTTAGCTGGTACACATGCGTGTTAGGAGCCCTGCATGATGGGTTTTCAAGGTAATTCCAAGACTTCAAAACAGTTGAGAGTGAAGTGCATGTGATTTCATCTCCCCTTGGTTGGAATGGAGATAATGCATCCAGTGATGTTTCCCTTGAACCCTTTGACCTGCCTTCTAATTCACTGCTGGCAGAGTGCTTTTTCATTTATTTTCAGTCCAGTCCTTCTACCTGACCACTTTTGTTCAGGTTTCATTTGTTGAACCACTTACCACTGTCCTAAGAGTCATTCAAGGATAAGAAAGACATCAAACTCAAAGGATGGCCCATTTTTGTGTCTACACAGATCAGACAATTAGCAATAAAGCTATTTTAAATGGTGTCTTTAGGCACTTTGTTACTAGCAGCCTGTTGCAAAAACACATAATGTGTTGCCATTTCTTTAGTTGAATCTATGTAAAATGCTGAAGATAATCTAGTTTGGCAGGAATAAAATAGTATTTTTGCACCAACAAGCTGATTCCCAAAGAACTTGGCACATCTCTGTGTGGTGTGCAGTTCGTCCTTAAAAAATGTGAGGAAACTGGACAAATGGAGGACTAAGGAAGAAATGGCAGGCATTAAAAAAAACTATGTACAGCAGATTAATAATATCTGAAAGTTATGTCCTTAAGAAACAGGGGAATAAATCCAGCAAAGAGCTGACACAGGACCTGAAAGATGCACCTGGCCCTTCAGCTACTGTTTGCTGAAGCCTCGTCAGAAACGGTCTCAGTTGAAGGGCGGCTGTCAAGCAGCCATTCTTAGGGAAGAGAAACTGGGAAATAAAGACTAGCAAAACTGGAAGGTAGTCTTGGTCCTATCTCAGCTCTTTGCTGGATTTATTCCCCTGCTCTTAAGGACATAACTTTCGGATCCTATTAATCTGCTGTACATAGTTTAATGCCTGTAGTCTCCCATTTGTCCAGTTTCCTCACATTTTTAAGAGACAAAGTCACACCACACA